>JAJEJO010020332.1:0-12467 GCA_020662805.1 Glaucomys volans | reverse complement strand
GCCCTAATGACTCTAGCTGACCTCTCTGGCTTCATGTCACACCACACATCCTGTGCTTCAGCTTCATTGCATTCTTTCTCTTCCTTGTCTGGACCACATTCATCCCACCCCAGGCCCTTTGCACCTGCTCTTCTGTGTCCCCAGAAGGCTCTTGCTCAGAGTCTTGTCCTCACAGCCTCCTCCTCCTCACCATTCATTTCTCAGTTCTGCTGTCAGCTCAGACAGGTCTCCACTGTCCTCTCTCAAGGGATCCCACTGCTATTCTCAGTCACGTCAATCCCATGCGTCTCCCATGTTACTTAAATTTTCTAAAAGTATTTTGCTAACTGGTTTTCTTCATTCTTTTATCTCCATCTTAGATGGTGAGCCATGCAGGTAGGGACTGTGCTGCTTCACTACCTGGTGCCTGAATGGTGCTTGTCCTTGAGTGAGTGACGTTGATTGGAAAGTTATGAATGAAACCAGTGAGTCTGACCACATCTCTATTGGGTGTGGAGCACTACCCCCAAGGTCCCTCAGCCTCACAGTGTGTCTGCCACCTGCAGCTGAGAACCAGGGAACAGCACCTCCCCCAAAGCACCCCCTGTGTGTCCATACCAGCTAAGTGAATGTGGTCACATCTTGGGGGAAACAGGTGCCCCTGCAGAGGGCCAGTCTTGAGGACCCACAGCGGCAAATCAAAGCAGACTTGGGCATTCTGGAATCCAGTGCCAGGGGGCCGCCAGTGTCTGAGCATGGGCAAAGGACCCCTCCCTAAACCTCAGTGCCTTTGTCAGGAAAATGGGATCCCTGATCGCACCTGCCTCAGGAGGTGGCAGGAGGGAGAAGAGATGCCCCCTTCAAAGTGCTCAGCAAGGACCAGCAAGGCGGGGGAGCTGTCCCCATGTTCTGAGTTTGGAAAAAAACGTGCTATTATGAATACCCCATTTTCCTGACCCCCAATAAATGGATGACGAATGGACATTAAAGGGTAATTATATAAAGGGTCCCAAATGCTGAGCCTGCTCAGGGACCCACAGGTCTCAGGTGGCTCGGTGCCTGGCTCTGATGAGTTAGGAATGATTGGCAGAGGCCAGTGTGACTTCCTTACCATGACCGTGGCTGATGTGTAGATGCTGCAGGTTGGTTTGTGCCCACGACACTCACGTTGAACTTTCCTCCGTGTGATTGTGTGGGGAGGCAGGCATAGTGGGAGGAGTTCAGCCCAGGGGACATGGGGACAGAGGCCCCATGATGGTTACTGTCTGTCTCTCTGGAATGGGTTAACTTTGTGGGACATTTCTCTCTTCAAGTGCCTGCCTGCCTTTTCACTTTCTCCCATGAGTTGATGCAGTATGAGCAAAGCAGAAGCCAGCCCCATGCTCCTGGACTTCCAGAACTTTGAGCTAGACTAAACCTTTTTTCTTCGTATATTATCCAGTTTCAGGCATTCTGTTATAGAAACAGAAAGCAGACTAAAACAGTAGACAACTACTCCTGCATGGTCATCTCTGTCTTTAAAAGGAATGTCCTGCATCCACAGATCTAATTTCTTCAGCCCACAGGGTCTACAGGGGAGGAATCCAGCCAGACATGAAGCCAGATGACTGCTTTTCAATATACAACTTCCACCACGTTTTCAAAATGGAAACACTGATGTGTTCCAAATCAGACCCTGGCCCCACATCTGAAGTGGAACTTTCTTTTCCTCATGCTACAGCTGCAGAATTCCTCCAGCAGCATCAAGGCAGCCATGGTATTTGCCACAATTGCCACACACACACACACAAAAAAAGTGATTTCAGATCCAGAAAATCCACAACTAATCGGGAGGGCCAGGAACTAGTGATTCTGATTAACTGGATTTTCCAGTCAGTTGCGTGCTAATCGGGAGCGCTTTGGCTTTGTAACCCCCCTGACTGGATGCCTTTCAGAAAGTGTGGGGTTTGCTCTCATTCTGAAGCTGAGCTCTGGAGAAGGGGTCATGCAGCCCGAGCAAGTTAATGAATGCTTCCTTATCTCTGGCCACAGCGCAAGCCACCTGGAGCGAGTGGCTTACAGCACACCATCACCACCTCGCAGAGCCCAAGCATGCACAGGTGGCTGAGCAGGCTCTTCTTGTGGCCTCACAATGCTGCCATCAGGAGTCGTGGCTCCTTCCAAGGCCCCCTTCCTAGCTCACATGATCGCTGCAGGATTTGGTGCCCTGCACAGGGAGGACTGAATTCCCATTTCGTTTTGGGTTTTCCTCCAGGGCCACCTCACTCTCAGGGGTGTCTGCTCTGGACCCCTCTCAGAACACGTAACTCACTTAACATTAACTTGCTTGATGCTCGCCACGGTCCTCTGAAGCAGACGCAGTCGTCATTCCTACTCAGCAGATGAGGAAACTGAGGCCTGGCCATGAGGTGGGACTGTACCCAGGTGTCCACCCAGCAGATGACGGAGCCCCTGTCATAGTCACGTTGGTCTGGGTTTGCTTCAAACCCGCGTGCAGGACCACTCGAGAATGCTCCCTCCTGGTCGTCCTGGTGGTTGAAACCTAGTTAAGCTTTATTTTGTCTTTTCAATTTCTCTTCCACGCTGGACTCGAAGGTTCTTGGGGCAGTGAGCCATTTCTTAGCCATGTGCACACTCGGTGTAGAGCACCAGCCTGGGCAAACAATGGATAATTAATAAGTGTTTGCTACATGGGAAGAGGAGGTGGGCGGGCCGGTGGCGAATGGTGGAGAAGCACTAGGGCTGGGTTAGGGCAGGTTGGTGGGAGGATGGGGGGTGATGGAAGGTGGGCTGGCTGCGTGGTGTCGGGGGCCGAGTGGAGAGCTGGGGGCTGGGTCGTGGGTAGTGAAGGGGAAGACAGGGTGGAAAATTATTTCCCAGAGGATGGGTGGTGGGTGGATGGAGTAGGTAGACATATTGTACATATCATTAACCTACAAGAGTGAGACCGGTCCAATCCACCACTGCGTTGCTATCCATAAATCTATATTAAATTTTAAAAGATCACAAATCCCAGGGACTGGTGGACACTTACTTCCTGAGAATGGAGTGAGCTGAATGGCTGCTGGATCTGGGACCACCAACAGGTTGATCCTGGGAGATCACTCTCCCATGCAGCCAGAGCCCTGGGAGGCTGAGGGGTCCCTCAGTTCCTTGCTCCTAGAATGGAGAGGAACTTCACTTCCCTGAGAATTGACAGAATCCAGCTGATGGAAGCACCATGCCTAGCACTTCCCCCGACACAAGAGTGGGCACCACATAGAACTTCCTGTGCCCCCCACCAGCCCTATTCCAGAGCCAGGCTTTCCCCTGGCCTCACTTGGGAAGTGGGTGGCCACCCTAGAGCTCCCTGACATTGACCAAGCACTGTGGTAAGGGCATCTATGTGGGTCCCATGCAATTCTCAAAGTGGCCCTAGAACCACTGAGACGACCTCCATTGCTTCAGGAACTGGGGAAGGTCCTCTGTCCATGGTGCCCCAGCTGCTGAAGAGGGTGTGTGGGACTTTCCACCCACCTCCACCTGACTTGGAAAGCCTTGCTCTGCGTTTTTATGAGAAACTGCTCCTGTCGAGGGAAAAAGAGAGCCAGGTCCCCTGATTCACTGAGTATTAGCACAAGGTGGAACTGGGACTCATGCGAACAAAACCCTGGCCCATGTGGATTTGCTGAAGACTTGGGAGGCGACAGGAGGAGAGAGTAGAGGGAACAGGCCAGGTGAATATGCCCAGGTCTCCCTTTCAACCATGTTATTTGGGGGAACACCTCTTGCTTGGCTGATGGCCTGGAGAGGCAAAAATTCTGAAATAATCGTAGGGTTTTTCAAGGAGGTCCGGCTGGCGAACTCCACTGAGCTGCGGATTCCAAAGAATGTTCCAATTGGCAGCCACCACCAGGGCACGCCTGAGGGACCTGAGCAGGAGTCGAGAAGGACGCTCGGAGGGCCAGGTGGGCTCCCCGTGCAGAGCTCGGGTGCTGTCCTTGTTCCCACAGGAGCTCCACGTGCCTGCCTGTCTTCCGTGTGGCACTGGACGGTCCCGCTGCCCATCCACCTATTCTCCCTCCTCCTGCAGCTGATCTTTGGTGGCCTCAACAGCAGGCCCCCCGCTCTCCACTCCTAGCTGGTTCAGCTATCAGGAAGCACCAGCAGGAGGTAGGAGAGATTGACAGGAGACTGGGCGAGCCATCTGTCCCCTCCACTGAAGGCCACAGGTCTCCACCCAGCAAGACACCTCCCTAGGCCCCTTCCAATCCAGAGGTGGGTGTTGGCTGCACCACGTTCCAAGCCAACCCCACACCTCAGCGATTATGAGAGCAAACAGGACCTGCAGAGGGTTCTGGCACTGGTGGCTCGGCTGACTTGGGTCCAGGCCATCAGCTGGGTGTGGATCTGTCCCCTGGGTCTCATCATCCAGGCCATCAGATGCCTGGAGCCCAGATGCCTGGAGCACGTTCTTTCGATGGCAAATGACAGAAGCATGGGGGATGGGGCCAAACCAGGAAATGCAAATGCTTTTCTGTTCCTACTTCATATTCCCTTGGCCTGAGCAAGTCCCTGGTCAAGCCCCAAAAAATTGGCCTGGGGTTGCTCGTGCTTCCTGTCCCATGGGGGAGTGTCAGGTCACTTGGTGTAGGAGGAAGGATGCAGAACTGTGTTCTCACCCTTCCTTCGTGGGGACAGCTCCTTCTTGGTGGAGCTGGATCTTCTGCATGGTGCGGGCTGGTTTTCCAATGCCCCCTCCCACACTCCAGAGCAATCCCTGTGTGTCTCCTTTTAAAGGCTCTTTTCTTATTTAAATAGTTTTTGATGACTTGAAAAAATTAAACTCTCCTCCAATGACCCAATTTGGGATTGGCATCTGTTTTCTGAAGAATGAGCAGACCCGACTCATCCTGCAGCAGAGTCCATGTCACTGAGCTCGCGATGAATGCCAACCAGATGGACAAAAATCACCCCTTCTCTTCTTCACAGCCCACACTGCGTTCTGCGTGCTGTGCAAGCTGATTGTTTTGTGCACTGTCCCATTACTTTCCATTGCCACCAGGGACAGCAGCTTCTATAAGGAGACTGAGGCTGGGCAGGGTGGGATGACTCACCTAAGGTCCTTCAGCTGGGAGGAGAACTGACCCCAGCTCCCGACTCCACCAGCCCTTTTAACTGTGCCCAACAAGCTCACCTACGGCAAAACAAAGGCTTTGCAAACAACCCTCATTCCACCTTCACGTAAGCAACTACGCTTGTTCCTTGTCCATCTTACAGATGAGAAAACCGGGTCCCCAGGGATTAAGGCCCATTCCCCAGAAGACTGCACAGCCAAAATACAAGCGTGGTCCACCTGATCCAAAAGCCACCTGTCGCCCCACCTGTCATCGCCACCCCGTCGCCCAGGCTCTGACCTGAGCAGGTCCCAGTGGGAACTCCGGCCAGCCCTGACCACAGCCCCCTGGACAGAGCTCGGCCAGCCCCACCCACGGCTCCATCTCTGCTCTGCACTCTGGCTCCTCTCCGGGCTCTGCGAGCTGTTCACTCCCAGGTCAACCACTTCTGGGGGCCACCCGTCACCATGTTTTACAGCTCTCTCACTGAAGAGCAAACTCTGACTGATTCTGATTGATCTGATTGATTTCAGAACAATTCAAGCTGTAAATTACTGGTCATGATCGGCTTGGTAACCCTGAGATGAGAATCGATTGACTGGACCAGGATCCTAAATCTAGTTATCGTCCCAGGAAACCCAGTGGCAGGACTGCTGCTGCCTCTGTGGAGGGGCCTGTTTAAATGGCCAAGAGCAGCTTGTGAGAATGCAGACCATGTGATCTGGAGCTGTCCGTGGTCTTGGGCAAACGGGGTCTGGGCTTCCTGGGGTTGTCAGAGTCTGTGGGAGAACTGGCCTTGGACCACTCCTGCGATGCGTAATGGTAATGACGATGACAAGGATACAGCAATAGCCGATACTCCCTCGGCACCTCCGTGTAGAATTTCATTCTGAAGCCCCTGTCGCATCCTAGCAAGGGATCCTGGACAAGATACCTAGCTCCTCCGTGCCTGTTTGCTCATCTGTAAAATGAAATATAACACACTTACCTCATCACAAAAAGATAAAGCTTAAATGAAATAACTTAAATTGCTAAAATCGAGAGCTGGGTATATTCTTACCCCCTTAACTCATGATGAAGCAGAAACTCAGGGATGTTAAAGGACTTTCCCAAGGCCACACAGCTGACACAGGGTTTCATTTGATCAAAGTGTATTGACTTTGCGATGTTGCTGAATTGCTAGGGTTTAAAAACGGAACCAATCTCCCACTTCTCGTGGACATCTGAAGAATGTTCCCTGACTTACTGCAGTCCCCACTACTCCCTATTGCCCTGTATCTGACCCACTGCTCTCGTCCATGATGCCTGCTGGGCTCCTGCGGGCATGGGAGGTCAGAGAAGAGAGTCCCACGCAACTCACGGCCCACATCATATGCCTGCAGGATGCCCTGTCTTCATCCCAGTGTGCTGACACAGCAGCAGGGTCAAGACGCAGTGGCTTGTTCAAGGTCGCACAGCTGGCACACAGTAGGACTGCCATTCTTCCAGGGCGAGCCTGCCTGCCCCAGAGCTGACCCTTGGGTGCCTCCTTCCTGGGCTCACAGGCTGGCAATGCTGCAGAGACAGGAAAAAACAACCCCCACCCACCTCTGCCCCGGGGAAGGAAGGTCTGCTCTGGGGGTCTGAGGAGAGGCGGGAGGGCTGGGCCACAGTGAGCCTCTGTAGCCCTGCCCCCTGGGCCCTGGGAGCAGCTCTGCAGCCCTGGAGGCTGGGGACAGAGGGTGCATTTCCCTCCCTCCTCCAGGGCTGGCAGCGTGGCAGGAGCTTCCCACAGACAAACTTCATTCTCAGGGAGACGACGGGCTCGGGCCTGGAAGGTTTCCGCGCGTATTTATGGCTTTCTTGGCTTTCCTCTCCACTCTGGCCCCAGCCCTGGCAGCCCTGGATGCTGAGAAAGATGTCCTGCCCTTGGCCTGTTGAGGTCGCATTGCTCAAAGGAGACACTAGGTGGCGCTGGTGTCTTGAGGTAACAAAGTCCACAGCTCTGCATCAACCCCTGGTTTATTGAGAGCTCAGTGCTTTACACAGACAAGTCATCTCATCCCAACAGCAGCCCAGGAGCAAGGCAGTGCAGCACAGAGAGGAGATGTTGCTTACCCAAGGTCACACAGCTAGGAAATACTAGAGACAACATTCCAATCCATAAACCAGTGTCAGAAGTTTTCTGTAGTGAATGGATCAGTAGAAGGATATTAGCTGCCCTGCCTGGGAAGGACTAGTTTTATTTATTTACTTTGTTTTTCTGAAGTTATGAATTTCTTTCTCTTTAGGTGTTAAAATGTTTTGGTTTGGGGGGCACTTTTTTGTTTTTGTGTTTTGGTACTGGGGTTGAACCTAGGGGCACTCTACTGCTAAGCCACATCCCCAGCCCTTTTAATTTTGTAAGTCTCATTAAGTTGCTTAGAGTTTTGCTAAATTGTTGAGGCTGGCCTTGAATTTGTGATCCTCCTGTTTCAGCCTCCCAGGTCGCTGGGATTACAGATATGTGCCACTGTGCCCAGAAAGATAGTTTTTTATGAAATGATAGAAAAGATAGATATGCATATGCTGTTGTTTTTTTACTTTAATAACCAGAATTTTTTTTAAAATGCTATCCTGCCTTTCCCCACTGTAACTCCAGGCCCCCAAAATTCAAGATACAGGACATTTATCCTGATGACCAAATTATGTTGCTGAGCTAGGAAGAAATTCCAATGAGAATTAGTTTGGTAACTTTCTGTCCCTCCTGGTGTTTTTCTCCATTCCAAATGTACAATGAACACTTTCTCTCCATCATTTATTCCAATAAAAATATTTACTGAGCATCTACTTGTGCTGAGCCTAGTGGCAAGCATTGGAGATACAAGGTCAAGACAAAGAAATAGACTCACTTCCTCAAGTTTACAGCCTCCAGAGGGAGATGAAAGTGAATCTCTCACACACACACACACACACACACACACACACACACTCATGTGCACGGGAACTTCTGAACTATGAAGGAGAGGTAGCGGGCTTGCAGTAAGGTGGTTCTAACCTGGACTGAAGGGGTCAGGGAAGGCTTCTTCAAGGAAGCCACTCTTGAGCTGAGACAGGAAGCATGAACAGGCACTAGTTAATGTGACAGGGCAGGAAGAAAATTCCAGGCTTTAGGGAGGAATGTGAGCAAAGGCCCTGTGGCCTGAGGGAGAAGGAAGAGTCTGAGGTCAGAGAGAAGGGCTAGAGCAGAGCAAGCAGAGAAGTGGCAGAATGTGAAGGTAAGAAGCCAAGAGCTAAGTATTGCCTTTCTACTCCGGTCTTATCTTTCCGTGCTCGTGGTGGTGTCTGGGATGGACAGAATTTCTTCACTTTAAGGCAGTCCATTTTTCCCCTTTATGATGAGCACTGTTTATCTTGCTAATGTCATCTCTGCCTGTCCCCAAGTCTTGAAGACATTCTCCTTTTTGTTCTTTCAGAAGTTCAGCGTCCTACCTACTTAGATCCACAACACATCTGGAACTGAGGTGCAGGGAAGATTTTGAGGTCATGGTACAGACTTCCCTATGGGAGGCTGGCGCAGAGTCACTAACGCATTGGAAGCGTGGCCAAAGTTGTTTTGTTTGCATGTCAGAGTGAGATATTTTGGCTGCAGTCATCTTTTTCAATCTGCACAGGGTCTTCCTCTGGCTCCCTTCTCTCTGTGTCATGCGGGGTAAGAGGAAGTTGGCTTGGGGACATCTCTCGCTGAGCGTCCCCAGGTGTTGTCCGTGTGCACCACAGTTCCTTCTGGGCACCATTAGGGCTCCTTTTCCTGATGTCTGTATAACCTCCAGGAACCCTGCTTCCATCTGCCAAGCCAACTCTCATGTCACGACACAAAGCAACAGGACCAGGTGCCCTCTGGTGAGGTGACCACGCCCTGTGGTGTTTGCTTCAGAAATGGGGGTGGGGGGTGAGCTTTGCAATGAATGGCACCAGAGGCCCCGTCTGGGATCCTTTCCTGAACTGCATGAAACTGCAAGAGGCGGATTGTGACCTGGGTGACGGAGATCCCCGATGAGAGTCCTACCAGATGCCCCGGAGAGTGCTGTGCACAGACGAACCAGCGCACACACGGTGAGCATCACGGCAAGCCGTCTCATGCCTTCCCAAAGGCAAAAACTTGTGGCTAGGGAAACAGATTTCAAATAGAAATTTAAAAAATTAGCTCTTGGGTTGTTTGGTAATCTAGCTAATGAGATACAAATCTTAACATACTGCAGGGCTAAATACAGCTCTAACTGACTGAACATGGAATGAAAATAACACAAAACTCTTCACAAATTTACCTTAGTGACAGATTGGTTAGTAAGTATCAACACACATACACACGACTTGAAATCCCCAGAAATCTGGATGGCTCACAAATCTTGACAACGCCTTGCTCAAATTTTGAAAAATATTTTTATTGGTTGTTGATAGACCTTTACTTTTTATTTACTTATTTATATGCGGGGCTGAGAATCGAACCCAGTGCCTCACACATGCTGCGCAAGCGCTGCACCACTGAGCTACAACCCCAGCCCGGCTTGTTCAAATTTGATGGCAACCTCAAAAATCAACATGATATTACAAATGATCAAGTGACACTGAAAATTTTTAATAATCACAAACAGTTATGCCACTGAGAATTTTTCTCCAGCCTGTAGTTAAGGAGGAACAGATCTCTGTGCTCCGTGATGCAGAAGAAAAAAAAAACTACAAAATACTCTTACTCTTTCCATACAAAACACTACCAAGTTACCGTCACATTGCAAAGTGATTGAAGTCCGTGCAGCCACAAATGAAGAAGGCGGGAAGAAAGTATTATAGACCATCCATACAAATGTGGGTTTCTGGATTTGGAATGTCGGTGATATTTCTCAGGGGTCTTCAACTGGTGATTTGCAGGGGATTCTCCTGAAAAGCTAAATAAGCGTCTGCTTTGAAACTGAGGCATGTTGGTGCTGTTTCTGTCTTAGCGTGGGACACACAGTTGTGGGGCTTTGAACCCGGCCTCCCTACAGCCGGGTATTAGTTTATCCTCATCAAGACCTTCCATTCACTCCGCAGTCCCAGGTGCCCCCCAAGTACTTGACACATGAACAGCTAAATCTTTTATTAATATTATTATTGTTGTTGTTAATAAAAAGGAAAGGCAGGCAGCTCTACATTCCATTGAGGAAGCTGTGAGGTGGCTCTGAACTTACAACCCAGAGGGCAGCAGACCTCGCACACCTTGGGATAAGTTCTGAGGCAAAAGCTTCAGCATGTGGCTGCCTGAAGGAGAAGTTTCGGGAATGTTTACACTCCTCCTGGGTAAACCTGCTCTCCTGGGGCCTAACGAGGACTAGGGGTTGCAGGTGCATCTGGGAAGCAAGAACTCAGGAAAACCACCCAGAGCCCAGGCCCTGGTGTGGCCTGCAGCAGAGGCCTGAGGCCGCGGCCTCTCCACAGCGCCCCCTCCTGGTTGTCCTGGGTGTGCAATCAGGACTCGCACCAGGACGTGATTGATGAATTTGTTGAACAGATACTTCGCCGGTTGCAGGATGGTTGTTTAGTTCCGGCTGCCTGTGGTGCTGAAGAATCCTCTAGCAGGGAGTCAGCAGAGGGTCTAGGGAGTCCCTGAGATGGTACGAATGTGCTTTTCTGGGAGAAGCATCTTCCCGAATTCACCATTTTTCTGCAGTGTTGGAAGCTCCAAAGAAATCAGAAACACTGGGTCAATGCAAAGTAAGCATCCCCGGGAATGATCATCCTGCAGAATGACCTCCTGATAGGACCAGAACGGCCCTTTGGGATGGCCTGGGGGTAGAGCCAACAGACCCAAAGAGGTGACCATTGTCCTGTCCATCCCCCACCTTTCCTTTTATGGGCTAAAAAGAGTCACTGGAATGAAGTGCTGTGGTGAAGACTGCAGCAGCTCCTCCATCTACTTGGCCAGCGTCAACAGAGGCCCCACTGTGTGTTGCGCCCTGTGCTCGGGGCTGTGTACGTGTGCCCACTGCCCTCCATGCTTCCAGGAGGCCTGCAAGTGTGTCCGTCCTGTTCGTCTCTGCGCTCTCTGAGCTTTGCCCAGTGCCCAGCACACAGCAGGAGCCTGACAAGCAGAAGCAGGATAATGACATGTCCTCAGCAGGAGGACGTAGAGGAAGCACAGTCAGCCCAACTGCTGTGTGACTCGCATGGCCTCTCTGAGTCTTCATTCACCTGGATGTGGAATGGGAATTGACACCCCAGGGGCCTGTGGAGCTTCCAGGAGCGAGCCCATGAGAAACGCCTGGCTCACGCTGAGGGCGTGACAAGTGCCAGCTACTGGAGTTGCTATCATTCCCAAGAGGCCAGAGCCCCCTCCCTTCTCCAAGCACTCTGGGAAACAGGACTGACCACTGGCCACACCAGGCTGCCAAGAGTTAGGAACAGTAGTAACTTAGATGGGTGTAGAGTGACATCTAATGGACAAGGTGTCACAGTGACACTGAGAACATTTTAAGCTGGGACAAAGGTTGGCAGACAAGCCAGGAAGGGGGCCTGCACGTGCTGATGTCCCCAGCAGGACGGACAGGAGGGGACCCCAGTGCCAAGCCCCTGTGTGCTCACGGATGAAGGGGACCCCTCCCTGGTCCCCGCCTCCCTGGACACTTGCTGGCTGGGTCTTCCATTTCCTGTTCTGTCTACCCATGTCCAATTGAGGGGCAGCCTCCTCCTCCCACAGGCCCCAGAGTTCAGGATGCCAGGGCCACAGAGGAACCTGCCTGAGCACAGCCAGGGCGGGGTCACCTGTCAGCAGCTGGGCCCCACACCCCATCATCACCACGGGTACCCAGCACCCACGGTTTCCGGGTGCTCGCACGCAGGCATCCTCACTCCCCACGACAGCCTGAGGAGGCAGGGATTTTAATTCCAGGTGGAGACTGAGCCTGGGGAGGTGACTGACCTGCTATTGAGGGGCTGGAACCTAAACCTGGGTGTGTCTGAGCTCAAGGGCGTGCTGTGTGCTGTGCACACGCTTTTCCCTTTATTCAGATTCACTGCCAGTGTTGGCTTAGGCTCCTCCCCTGTGTTCGCAGGCCCTCCTCTCCTCTCCTTCCAAGTGCAGCTAAAAACCAGGTCTGCCTGTGAGGTTGCTAGGGGTGGTAATCGAGGGAGCACTGGGAAGGCTTTCAGAACAAAATCAAGCCGCAAGGGACTTCTTGCATCTACTCTTCTTCCCTCAATCTGCATGTTCCTCAAGAGACTCCCCTGGAGTCCCTGACCAGGCCAGGTTCCAGGCAGACTGGATAAATGCACAGCCAGCTCCAATTGTCCCTGGGCTCCGTGACCACACCAAAAATGTAGTCAGGCCTAAAGATGGCAGCATCTGTGCTGAACGTGCAAAAGCTTCATGGCCTTGGCCTCGCTCCCTAAATAACGCGG
>JAJEJO010020317.1:0-17066 GCA_020662805.1 Glaucomys volans | reverse complement strand
CTAGGCCAGGGTTCCTGCAGTTTGAGAGGTGAAGGTGTGAGGAGGAGTTGAGGGTGTAGGGCCAGGTGGCAACAGTCCAGCCCTGGGCATCCCTGGGAATTACAGAGGAGGGTACCTGGAGCATCCAGGGAGAGGAAGGGCCAGCTCTTAGAGAGAGTGGGCAGGGTAGTGCAGTCCCAGGGCTTCAAAGTCACTGGACCTGGAGTCAAATCCGGGTTTGGCGACTGAGCAGATGTGTAACTTAACTCCTTTGAAGTTTGTTTCCTCATCCATAAAATGAAGATAATACTCTTGACCTCAAAATCCTGTGCAGATAGTCAATGAGATAATTATGTAAATTATTTGGCAAGTAAGTACCTAATAAGTAGTCACTGTTATCATGAATATGAACAGAGGACAGCACCATGCCAGGAACCCCAGGGGTGACTAAGAAAGGGGATTTCCCCCATCTTCAGCTGGCCTTGCCCTAGGGGACGAAGTCTTCCCAGAGGGGTGAAAATCCAGGCTGCACAGGAGTGAGTGGAAGGCACTTAAACTGCACACGTGCCACAGATGGGGCAGTTGTTCAGAACAGTCTAATTTCTACCTCGAGGCCCTCCTCTTCCTCCTGCCACCCTTTCACATAGCTCATCCGGGGGCTTCAGTCAGCAGCCTTCCTGCCCAGCAAGATTCCCTGTCAGGGCCTCTTCCTTCCTGTCCCCCTCTTGCCACCCTGTCTGTCCCCTGACATTTCCCTTCCTTCCTTTGTCCACTGCCCTCGCCCTGCCCACAACTCCCCCTCAGCCGCCTGGCTCTTCCCTGGGCAGAGCCCTCACTGAATCCCTTCCTCCCCCTACAGGCCTGGCCCTGGACCGGCTGAGTGCACCTGACCCCGCCTGGATGGCGAGGCTGTCTTTGCCCCTCACCACCAATTACAGAGACAACGTGTTTTCCCCGGACACTGCAACCTTGGAGGAGCCAAGGACCTTCCAGACGTTCGGCAAGGAGGCAGGGCCTGAGCTGAGCCCGACAGGCACACGGCTGGCCAGCACCTTCCTTTCAGAGATGAGCTCCCTGCTGGAGATGCTGCTGGAGCAGCGCTCCAGTGTGCCAGTGGAGGCTGCCTCCGAGGCCCTGCGGCGGCTTTCAGTCTGTGGAAGGACTCTCAGTCTAGACCTGGCCACCAGTGGGGCCTTGGGCATGGAAGCACAGGGGGCCCAGGTGGAAAGAAGGGGGCCGAGGGCAGGACCAGTGGCAGCAGATGTCTGTGAACACACCTTGGAAGCCTCCAGATCCAAGAACCAGGTCCCCTAGGAGATGTTAGTGAGCAGAAGCCCTGAGGATTGGGCCGCATGATCTGGCTCTAAAATCTTGAACTCACCAGTCAGAGGTAGTCCCAGAACTTTAGAGTGACTGACGCGGCCCCCATAGAAAGGTCTGACCGAAGAACCCTTTTGTAAGGGGCTCTGTGAGACTTTTAGAAGACAGGGACAATTTGTGGCTGAGGTGTTTGCTGGCAAAACACATATAGAGTGTAAAAGATTGGTTCTTCAGGCAGAACAGAAGCCATGGAGTATCACAAGCAGGAAGGTGGCCTTGGCTACTGGAAGGAAAACTGGATCCTGGGGGCACCAGGCAATGTTTTCTGACCTACCAACAAAGGAAAGGTAGCAGTTCCTTATCCTGTGTGCACCTGTTGAGAGGGTAACAGAGCAAGGGTTCTTTGTCATCCAAACCCTAGCAAGAAAGTCATGCTGGGTCTAGACAGGTGTGGGGCGCCTTGGTTCACAGAGACAGGTATGCAGATGATCAATGTGCGTGTTCTTGTCCACACTCTACTGTTATCAAATAATCTGCTTCTCAGCTGGAAAACTAAGAAAAGCACAGCTATAAATAGAGCACTTATATGAGCCAAGCACCATGCTAACAATAGGATTTAATTGGATTGTCCCACAACCCTGGGAGAGAAGTGTGATATCCCCATTTCACAGACAAGGATACAAAACTTGGAGAGGTTGAGTGTCTTTCCCAAGATCAAGCAGGGAGTAGAGGCAGAGCCAGGATTGGACCCCGGTTGGTCCAACACCAAAACCATGCCCTTAAATTTGGCTCTAGACTGCTAGTCAAAGGAAGGAAAAAGAAAAGCCCTAGAGGTGAATAGTGGACTCGCCCAGCTCCCCTTGTAAAGATGCTCTTGAAACGGACATTTCCAAAGGCACTCAGGCTCACACAACTCTGCACGAGTAAGCACTGGGTGAGAGGAACTTGGATCTGACCTGATGCAAGTCCTGTCCTTTCCCAGTGAGTAGCCTTTCAGGTGCTGAAGTCATCTTACCTGACCCCTGTTTGAGGGTAAATCTTCCTCTGCCATAGCAGCTTTGGACCTGTGAATTCAGGCCCAGAGGACTGTATGTGAACTGGATCTATGAAATTGCCACTGACAGCAACCAACCTTCCAGGAGAGGCAGGGAGTGAAAAACAGCAAATATTTTCCGAAGGCTCAGCCCTATAATTTTCCTGGAAATTTCCAAGCAGTCACAGCTAGTTTGTGAATAGCACGGGGGCTCTCGCAGACATTGAAGGCAGAGTTCCTGCACCTACTCTTCTTTTTGTCCTCTTTTGGAACTCAGTGCTCATGTCCATTGTTCACAGAAATGGGTCAATCATACTCCCAACTAGGGAAAATGAAGCCATACATATTTGGAATGCAGTGTGGCATCATTATTCCATTTTACAGATGAGGAAAATGAGGCCCCCAAAAGTTAAGTATCTCAGGGGCAAAGAAGCTGTGGTCTCTGATCACCTCCCTCTGGGCCACAGTGATCTCCTTATGAGAGCTGTGATGTTCAAGCTGACTTATGGAGCTGTTCGGTTCTGCAGGTCATTGAAAGAGACCATGAGATCTCCTGCCTGACCAGTCAGGTACCTGACAGAGATTCTTCATGAATACCTGTTGAATGGATGCAAGAATGAATGAATAAATTGATAAATGAATGCTTCAGAGTCCTCTCTTATCTAGACTGGAACTGCACTGGGAAAAAATGGTTTCATTACGTATAAGCAAAGTCTGAAAAGTACGGAACTACAGAAGATCATGCTGATCCCCTAGCTACTAGTAGCTCTGCAGTTAGGAGGGTGAAGAAAAGAAGAGATTGGGGGAGGAAGCTGAACCATAGCTGCAACTGGGTCACTGGATACTCAGGACTACTGTGTCCATCACTCTAGTTCAAAGGTTCTCAAGTAGTCCTTGGACCCCTGAATACCAGGCAAAACTTTTATATAGGCATTTTTCTAGGCAGAAGGCATAAAGTTCTTATCAGATTCCCAAGGGAGCTTGTGATCTATAAAAGGTTATTTCTAAACCTCCAGACTAGGGCCATTGTCCTCATAAGGAGTCTGAACTTGGCTATTTCAACTCTTCATTTTTTATCCAAGGATATAAAAGACAGAAATGGCAGACGACTTGGCCAAGGCCACATGGCAGGTTTCAGAGCTGGGATCAGGATCAGGGACTTTGTACAGTGTTCTAATACATCAAGGATTAACCTGGGTTCTTGGCTGGACTTCAGGACATGTGAACCTGATAAAGTGCACTCAAAATTGGGAGGATATGTGTTTTTCCTTGGAAAGGAGGCAGTGCTTTCATCAGATTCCAAAGGGGTCTATGACTGAAAAAAGATTAAGGGCAGGATATGGTGGCACAAGCCTGTTATCCTAGCTATTCAGGAGGCTGAGGAAGGATGATCCCAAGTTCAAGGCCAGCCAGGACAATTTAGTAGGACTCTGTCTCCAAATTAAAAATGAAAAAGGGCTGGGTGTGTAGCTCAGAGGTAGAGAACCTCTGGGTTCAATTCCAAATTTATTTTACTTAAAAGTAAAACAAAAAAGATTAAAAACCACTAGGGTCCTCCAGGTTGATCCTTAGTCCTGCAGAGCCTGGAAGTCCTAGGCAGAGCTGCTCCTGTTCTGAGGCAACTCTGCTCTGGACAGGATAGGGGTGTGATGTGAGGCCGGGTGCACTCTCCTGCACCACGCGCTCCTTCCCAGCACGCTGACACCAGCACTTTTCCAAAGAACAGACTGAGAGTGAGACAGTGTACATGGTGACAGAACTGGGTGTGCTGAACAGGAAGGTTACAGAAACTTCTTGACATCAGTCAAGATGTCAAAGCTGAGATTTTGGACATGCTCAAAACAATTTCGACCAAGATGGGCTCTGTCCCCTGGGAGGTAGAGGGAGCAGGCGAGCCATCAAGCACTCAGTTAAATGTCGTCTTAATTTGGAAAGCACTTTTTATCAATAGTCAGCCGTTCTCCAGCACCAAGAATGCAATGCAGTGCTTGCTGGAAGCCTGGGGGCAGCTCACAGATTGACAGGCAGCCACCTTGTCTGTCACCCAACTTCAGCTTGGCAGCTCACTGACCCTACCTCTCCTCCAGCTGAAAAAATAGTGAGATGGAAACCACTTCCCTTGGAACTCTAGAGAGAATCAAATCCCAAAAAGAAGATATAAGAGCAGGGTGGAAGGAGTCTTAGCATAGGATCAGGTTGGCACATAGTATGTACCTAGAAAACACAACAGTGTTTTCTAGCCCCTACTAAGTATTTAGTGCAATGTAATGGGAAGGCACAATCATAAATATTCACCTAACAAACAATTTGTATTTATTGAACAATTTCTAAGTGCCATAAGTAGCAAAGAATCAACAGTAGAGGGAAGGGCACTTGAAATCATTCATCCACCATATTCAACAATTGTTTAAAGGATTTACTATGCTCAAGGAAGGTGCTGGGCTTTGGGTGGAAAGGAAGTGTATATAATCAGTCTCGCTTTGTGAATAAACATTTACTAAACATCTACTAAGTGCCTGCACTGTATTAGCACTGAAGATCTAATGAAACAAATGGCCTTGTTTCCCCCAGTGTTGAGGCTTCCTGGGAAGAGCATCTCTAGACAGAGAAACTGAGGCAATAGAGCCTTGCTCAGAGGTCTCATGACCTTTGAAGACACCAGACCCTAATCTTTGGGTGGTTCAGCATTCTCAGCCAGGCTGGTCCTGCTGTGAGCCATCTCCCTGTTCTCCTCTTACATTTCCTCTCAGGGCACTGACAAGTCATTAATAACAGAATTTTAATGGCAGAAGCACAGCAGTTCCAGGGTCTGCCCATGAAGCCTGTCCCCTGGGGCTTTATCAAGACCGCAATGACTGCACAGCCATGATGTTTTGGTCCCCTGACAACATCTCTATGACTTCCACCCTTCCCTCTCCACAGGGAGAGGCTCTTCCTTCTTAGATTGGAGTGTGGAAACATCCCACCCCACCTCAGGCACTGCAAACCAAGTGTGTATTTAACTCAGCAGTGTCTGAGGGGGAGGGAGAGTGGCATCAGCCATCATAACAGGACGCCTGGGGTCTACTGTCTGAACCACACACAGCCCCAGGCACAGTCAGGGGAGGCGGTAGTCAGAGAGCCCAAGATGCACCAGAGGGCAAGAGGCTAACAAGCACGGCTGTTGGGGGGTAGACAGTGACACTCTCAAGGGTGCCCAGGAAGGACAACCCAAGGGAGGCAGGCTCTGCTCACCTCAGCAAGGAACACACTGGGTTAACCACATTCTTACAGCAGGACTTCTTGGAACCTGGAGTATGCTGATGTGTACTGTGAATCTATAAAAAGGGGACGTCTAGTGCAGCGTTTCCCAAACTTATTTGACCACAGAAACCTTTTTTTTCATTCTTTTTGGCAGAGAGATTAGTGCACTGCATGGGTTAGAACTCCAAGCATAGAGCCCGACCCTGCACAGAGCACAGCTCTAAGTTCTGGAATACCAAGGCGGGGTCCCTTGCTACCAAGAAGCACTGTGTAGGGGAGGAGGCCATGTGAGAGGGGGTGAGGATAATGTGCAGGACAGCTTTGAGCAGGGATCAGGGGACAGGGAAGGCACTGGGGCTCCAGCAGTCAGTGAGGTACTGGAAAAACGTGAAAGAGACCCCTCAGAGGTTGGGAGAGGTGGGGGTAGACAGCAGAGAGGAAAAAGTAGACAATTCCCCCCTGCAAACCGAACTGGCCAGGCTGGCTAGTCCTTCCCATTCAAACAGTCATCAGGGGCTGGTCCTCAGTCCCTCCACCCCTTACCCTCAACCACATCTATGCTATTGAACTTGGGCTAACATCCAGAAGCCAGGAACAGCTATTCACAAATTCAGTAATTGGAGTCATTAGCGTTGACTCAGAAATCATTTTTTTCCCTTAAGTCTCTCTCTTGGAGAAGCTTTTAAGACCCTTTAAATTGGTTAATGGAGAGTTTAGAGATGAGGATGGAGCCTCAGCTTTTTTCCCCCTGCCCGTCTCCCTGGCCCTCCCCAACACATTCAAAGGCAAGACTGATGAGATAATCCACCATCTACTTTATTAAGCACCCATATATTTCTGGCTCACCTTTCCCAATCGAGGACTCACAATCTATACTCTTCAGCTCCAAGTACCCAATCTCCATTTACTCCCTCACAGCTGTAGGACCATGATAATGCTTTCACATAAAATGACAGTGCAGACTAGCAGAACGTTAAGGCTGGGCTGGGAGTCAGAAGGCCAGGTCCTCATACTGGCCTGGTGAGGCATAAAGCCACTCAACCACCGGCATCACTGCCCCAGGGCCTCAGCAAACACCCAGGTCCTTTCTGTAGTGAAATGCCTGTGCTTCAGCCCTGTAAGGTAGGAGGCAGGAGGATACACACTTCCACCCTTGCTATACAACTGAAGAAACAATGTCAGCAAGTCAGCTCACTGCTTCAAGATAACATGGCCAGGCAAGCAGGCTGAGCCAGAACCTGGGTTCTTCTCACACTTTCCTCTTCTTACGCTGTTGGGGAGGTGCTCAAGGTATGGGGAAGATGAGTGAAAAATTGGCCTCTTCTTTGGGACTTCAGTTGTGGTATTTCTGAGCATTCGCAGGTTCCTTCTTCAGGGCTTAGGTGAGGACTAAAGAAGCCAAGCAGATCCATGTAGACAGTTAGGCAAGAAACTCCTTCCACCCAAACCAAAGGTAAAATGAAAACAACCATAAATCCATTGGGGGTGAACAAAGGCCAGTGTTGGAGCTAGTCCCAGGGATGTCCCAGTTTGGCAGTTTTTTTAGCCACTCATAGGACCACCCCCCTAATTTTTGCCACTTCTCCGGATCTGTTCTCCCCTTTACACAACGTACTTCTTTAAATTGACCTCTCCCCTTTTTGAAGTTAGCTTTGTAAATATCTGTAAAAAACTATAGGTCAATATGATGTCATCTTTTATATTATGCACTAAGTATATGACTACTAAAATCCTGTGCACCAACGGAGCCACACAGTTCTGGTGGTGGCCAAAGATGGTGCCGTCTGAGTGTGAGGAAAATAAGGCACGGGATGGAGAAGGTGAAGGGCTGGCTCAGAGACAGGCTAAGGTGAGGAGCAGAGTCTCTGGAACCTCCAGTGGATTTTCATCCACTGAATGCATCCGTTTGGTGCAGAGTCCAGAAATGACTGAGAATGCTCATTTGTGAGGCTACCAAGTGGGGGAAAAGGTCAAAGTCATTGCTTAACCATGCACGTGATAAAGTTGGGTACCTAAGCTCCCTTTGGAATTTCTACTGTGGAAAGGGACTTTGACACCCTATTTTTATCATCTAACTTCCTGTTCCTCACTCCCAGGCCCTTAAGTGACTGTGTTTCATCTCACCTTAGCCAAAACCCAGTCTCAGAAGACTCCTTTCCAAGGAGGGGACAGCCCTGCTGGGGGCTCCAGGGCTGGCTCCACTTCTGCAGAGGAGGCCAAGGTTTCCTGTGCTGGAGGCATGAGGGAGGCGCGAGGCGCCTGCCAGCAGAGTGTTCAGGCTGCAGAGGGAGGGGCTGGAGAAAGACTTCAATCCTGTAACTGCCAGGTGGCTGGGCCCTGGGGCTACAAAAAGGGGTGAGAGCAAGGCTTATTCATGTGGTATTCTCAGACTCCTACTTTGGAGCAATAACTTCTTAAAGGACTTGGTTCTCCTGGCACTGTGATCCCAGCCCTGCCCTAGTGACTCATAAGTGAACAGGGCTCCCAGAGCCCAAGAAGGGTAACTCAAATAGCCTTGTGGCTCTCCTAAGAAGCCTTCAGAGCAGCCACCATTTGTTAAATACCTACTGTGTGTCAGGCTGAGATAAGCCTTTTATCATCATCTTATTTAATCCTTCAACAAGCTAATGAGTTAGGTACTTTCACCCTGATTTTCAGAGGTGAAGAAATTGAAGCTCAAAGACATGACCCAGTTTAGTAACAGCAGGGGTTGAAACTCCAAAAGCTGTGCTCTTAACCACCACTGGGACTGGCCATGACAAGGAGACTCTTGTCTGCCACAGAGTGCTGAGCTCAGTGGAGGAACTTCTGGCTTTGACCCGCATTTGTACCTGCTGCCTCCATGGAAAAGAGGGTGCGCAGCCTCTCCTGGGCAGGTTCATTTCCCAGAGCCGCTGACTGCTGGTAATATCTCACAGCCTCTCCCAGATTCCTCTGCACACCAAGGCCCTTCTCATAGCAAATTCCCAAGTGGTATCTGCTCTGTGAGTCCTAAAGGAGAAAATGAATAGACATACAGACACATGTGTAGAACTGAAGAACTGAAAGGCCCAGCTGGGAGGAAGGTGGAGTCAGGTGTGCTAGGACTTCATTCACACAGGGTCAAGGGCCAGCCCCGGGCACGCCTGCTTCCAAGAGATCTCATCCATGAAATGCCAGAGGCCCAGAGAGCACCCAGCCCAGAGGAGACAGGGTCCCTCCACCCAGGGAGATTCCAGACAGAGCGGTGTGGAAGCTTCTCTTGCTGAATCTGCCTGAAAGAAGGCTGCAGCCCTTATGGGAAACCTGGGAATCAGGCTCTTGCATTCTCCTGAAAGAGCAGAAGGCAGTGATGGAAGATCAGCTTCCCAAAGGCCCTGGGTACCTTCCTGAGTCCCTGCCCCAGAAGTCTGTGGAACAGAAATGACAGAGCATGGCTCTGGGTTCTCTCTCCTGAGGACAGTGCTCCTCAGAGGCAGAACAGGTAGCAGTTGTGAGCCTGGCCTATGCAGTCAGGTTCCAATCTTTTTTTTTTCCTTTTCTTTTTTTTTTTTTTTGGCTTTTTTGTGGTGCTGGGATTGAATCCAGGGCCTTGCACATGCGAGGCAAACTACTCTACCAACTGAGCTATATCTCCACCCAGTTTCCAATCTTGACAACCATTTACCAGCTGAATAACCTAAGACATGTTGCTCTACATTACAGTGCCTCGGTTTCCTCACCTATAAAATGGAGTTATAGTAACAGCAATACCTTATTAGTTTGCTATGTTACTATGTGAAAAGTGCTATTATTATAATCCCCTTTAATTGCTCACATCATTAATCCCTCCCTATTAGAATATTTTCATCAAATCTAATCTCCCAACCTAGAAAAAAATGAGACTCTTTGTAGACTTCCGAAACTATGGTCCCATTTCTCTTTTATCCTCCACAGTCAATTTTTTGCTACACATTCTGACTCCATTTCTGTAACACACTGGCCAAAGTCTCTGCAATAGAGCAGCTTTGGGGCTACAGGCCAGGTCAGAACACAACAATGGGCATAAGTAAGGCTAAACACCCACCCAGCAACACTGCAAACCCAAGGAGACACCAGTACCTATTAAGTGGGAAGAGTGTGAGGTCAATGTTCCCACTGATCATATGGGTGACAGACATCCTTTGTACACTTTTCCTCTTGGTCTGCTAGTCTGACTCTAGCCAGTCAGGGTTCTCCCCCAGGTGTGCCCAGCACATAGACTGCAGGCTCACTTAACCTAAAGAAGGTGGGGGTGGGGGGAGCTCTTGCAAGGAAAAGCAGATAGTGCCAGGTATTGGTTTGTGACATTGGTGCCTTTTGATGGTTACTATATTTACTTTGAACAAGAAAAAGTATTCTGATGTCCAAGAGTTCAGTAAAGCCATCAGGGTGCTGAAAAGAATTTGATGTTTCACAAGGACAAAAAGCTGTGAGTTTCCTGCATTAAAGATAACTGTTATAAATCAGTACTCCCCAAACACAACTATTTTTTTCCCTTGTGAGACTCATAAGTATCCCATGGACCTAATGCTCTATGGAACGAACTCTGGGTTAGGACACCTGAGTACCAAGACCCCCAGTTCACAGCCAACCAGACATCCCTTTCCCCACAAAGTGCTCAATGTGTCAGGCAGGTGTGTCTGACTCCCCAGGGCCACCATCACCTGCAATGATGCACTCATAATGGGAACAGCTTACAAAGTGCCCTCATAGCTGTTGGCATGGTTAGATTTTGGTTCCTTCAACAACCCTGTGAAGTTGTAGACAGGTGAGGAAGGCATCATTATATCAGTTTTAAAGATGGGTAAACAGGTTTGAATCAAGAAGTGACCAGTCCAGTATGTGCTGATAATGTTTTACAACTGGCTAGGCAGGGAGGAATCCTGCTTTGCAGCATTTAGCAAGGTCTGTAAGTAAATACTCCCACATGGCTGATTTTCACCTCCAGCACAGCACTGGACCTGTCCCATGGTCACAGAATAAGTAAGCCAGAGCTAAGGATTAAAGCTAACCCAAGGCTCCTTGCAAACAATTTCCTAAGCACAGAACTCAGTACCAGTTCCCAAATCCCTTCTCTGATCAGGCTCAATATCCCAACATGCCTGGCTTCCAAAGATCTCATACCCCATTGTTGGCTGCAAGCCAAAGATATTTCACAGCTCCCTGCTCATCCAGGTGCGGCTCCTTGGTGAAAAGCACCCCGAGGAAAGCCTGGGCCTATAGACATGGAGGAAGGAAGATGGCATCTTGGTCACTTTTTTAGGATCCACATGCTCCAGACATTTAGAACAGACTCTGCCAATGGCACTCACCTCTCTCAAGCCTGAGTCTGCAGCTTGCTTCAGCATGGACACTGCCCTCTGCCGCTGAGGGTCATGTGACGTCAACGTGTCCGGGTCTTGCAGTAGGCATCTGGCATAGCGGTACTGAGCCAGGCTGTGGCCCTGGCTGGCAGCCAGTTGGTAATAAAGGATTGCCTGGGGCAAAGGGAGAAACACCAGTCTGCTGGTAACTCTATAAGCACCTTTTTCTTTGAGTGAAATTTTTTGAAAAATCATTTAAATAATACATAATCATTACAGATTAGTCATGAAATTCAGATAAGCCAAAATTTAAAAATAGAAACTAAAATCCTGAGGAATCCTGCCTCCTAAAGATCATTCTCTGTTAAAATTTTAGTGTACAGGTGTGCAGATTTCTTCCCTCAGATGTGTGTTACCCATACACAGGGGAGAGAGAGAGAGAGAGAGAGAGAGAGAGAGAGAGAGAATAGGACCATACTACTCTATTTTGTAACCTTTTACTTAACAATAAACAATGGATATCTTTCCCTGTCAATAATTATAGATCTATCACATCATTGGTAAGGCTCACAGATTTGCCAGTTCTCTATGGAAGGAACTTTAAGTTGCTTTCCCTTTTCTTGCCTCGATATACAATTTAAAGAACTACATTCATGTATATAGCATTTTTGTGTACTTATCTTACTTTTTTGAGAATCATTTCATTTTTTAAGGGCTGTTCTAGGCTCTTGAGGGTACAGCTACAAAGAAGATTCCTGGAAGATTCCAAGATCCCTGCCCTCCCAGAGCTTTGAATCTAAATTCCTCGAAGTCAGGAGCTTTTTTTCCTTTTTCTTTACAGCTGAATTGCAAGCAAGTTAGGAAAAGAAGCTGGACTTTCCCCCATCCTTGCCCACTACTTATTTCTGAAGATTGCGCTAGGCAGCTCAGCACAGGGGACAGACCTGGGAACAGAAGGGACAGTACCTTGTTGAGGTCCCTGGGGGTGCCTCTGCCATGCTCGTGACACAAGCCCACGTTGTATTGTGCTTTGCTGTAGCCACGGTCTGCAGCTTTCTGGAAGTAAGAAAAGGCTGCTGTGTAGTTCCCGTTCCTCATGTTCTCTGTCCCTATAAGAAAGTGCAGGGCATAAACACAACTTCCTCTGTGAATGCCCAATATCCTCAACCAGATACATGGGGCGCCCCATTACATTCCACACTCCTTCTTCTTTGTGCTACACATCAACATATGTTTCCATCTTCCAAATATCTCTTTGGTTTACCACAGACAACAGTGGGCTCTGCCCTCCTATAAACCATCCCTCCTCTTGCTAATAACATTCTGATTGCCCTTTGGGAACAATGCCGTCAACGTGTCTGTGCTCTTTCTAACCAATGAGACTCTCTTAGGAATCTGCATCTTGATCAGGTTGGGATAAGGAAGGAAGATGGCTTTTGTAAATTTATTCTGACAGCAGCTGTGGAGATAATGTCTATTGGTTGCTGCCCCTTGTGTCCCTGGAGCTTCCCTGATTCCTGCCCTGAGGTTTGGCAGGTCAAAGATTCAATAGATTCCTTTTGGCATTATGTTAGCCAGAGTAGGTTTAGGGTGTTTACAACTAATGAGCCATACCTGACACAGGTGACATTATTTTATGAAGAAACTAGGAGCAATAATATAAGCCAGCCAACACTGAATACAGGTGCATCCCATCCCAAACCCACACCCTTTCCATCACCCAAACAAAAATGAAATAGGGAAGGAGCAGGGCACAGCCCATTCTCAATTTTGCTCAACTAGTTCCTGGCTTGGACCCTGCTGTCTACCTCCACCATCAGGCCTCCCATCTCATTGTTCTAGAACCTTCTGACCACACTCAGACTCAATTTTTTGGCTCTTTCCTAACATACCAAACTTTTCCCTACAAAATAAACTGCTTTAAGAATACAAGTCCTGTCTCCTCAATTAGTCTGCAAAATCCTAGAGGCAGAGCAGAAAAAAAATAAGAATGTAGGAGAAATAACTTTGCATAGGGTGAAAGCTCTATACAAATGCAAAATATGATTATAGCTTATGCTGCTTTTGTGTTCTGCCACAGTGCTTAGCACTTGCTGAATAAATGAATATATGAATGAGGGAATGGGCAAGAAAATTCTGAGACTGCCCATCAAGATCACAAAAAGCTAACGAGGGAGAAACCAGGTTCCATTCAGCCAGCAGTGAATTAAGGTTGCCTTCCCGCTGCCTGACAACACACTCTCCAAGGTTCACAGAGCCCTCTGTCCTTGGGGAGAGGACTTGAGGGGACAAAAAATCCTACCCTGTCCCCAATCCCCATGCTGGCACCATCAGTAACCCTGATCCTCTATCCTTTTCATTTCTCTTCCTCTAACCTCATGTTTTAGCTATAGTATTTTCTCCTACTTACAGAATTTTGGGGGATGAACATGATCATTCAGCTACCTCTGGTAAGTGTGGCCAAAAGCTGACATTCTGGTTCATACAACTCTCTGCAAGGTCATGTCCTTAAAGGGAAGGAGTGGTCCCCTTCAGTTTTTCCCACCTTCCCACTTTTTTTTTTTTTTTTTTTTTTTTACCCGGGGATTGAACTCAGGGACACTCGGCCACTGAGCCACATCCCCAGCCCTATTTTGTATTTTATTTAGAGACAGGGTCTCACTGAGTTGCTTAGGGCCTCACTAAGTTGCTGAGGCTGGCTTTGAACTCTCGATCCTCCTGACTCAGCTTCCCAAGTCGCTTGGATTACAGGCGTGCGCCACTGTGCCCGGCTCTACCTTCCCACTTTTAGTGGGAGGGCAGCAGCTGGAATAGCTGAACTGGACCTCAGGATGAAAAGCAGTTTTAAGAATGTCAGAGAACATATGAATAAGAATGGGTCCCCATATCAGTGAGCAGGTGCCAGATTGGTCAACCTACCTGGGAGAAAACAATCTCTTGTTCAAACCACTCCCTACCCTGACTATATTCTACTTACCCCATACCCTTTCCATTTTCCCACCCTCTTGCTTTGAGGCAGGGTCTCTCCAGTTACCCAGGAAGTTGAAAGCGATGGAAACACTGAGCTGGAAGAGCTGCTGAATGGAAGTCACAGCCTCCTCAAGGGGGAGAGGTTTTGACTTATCTTGTTCCTGGGGAAGAAATATCCAGATGCATCAGATGACTCACTGGGATGGCCACCTGCCCCAGGGAATGTTATGAGGATCCAAGTGCCCAAATCTAGATAATACCTTCTTTTCACCAGGGGGCTGAGGCTGGGCTGACTTTGTCTTCGGCTCAAAGCTACTGCTGTCATGCAGGAAGCCAAACTCACTGGGACCTGCAAGGGAAAGATACCCAGCCAGGGTGAGGCAGAAGACTGTAACTTCCCCTAGTCTCCCAGTCTGCCCAGCCTCTCTGTCCAGCACCCAATCCAGGATCCAAAATAACTGAATCACCCCAGAAAGCATGAAACCTCACAGGAATGACAATTCCCTTACCTGGGAATGTACAGCAATAAGCATCCCTCTGCCTAGCCTCCCCCATTCCACCCTTGGCTCCAGCCCCATCTTCTCCCAATTCAAGGAGGTGAGAATATACCTTCCTCAGGAAGCTCCTGAAGACCAGTTGCTTTCAAGGAGCTAGGCAAGAAGTTCCTCGACTGAGTTGAGAGTTCTTCCTGGCCCAGCCTGGGGTCCCTGAGGCCAATATGCCTGGGAACTGGGCCATCAGAGCCAGGGAGAACGTGTCTTCGTAGTGCTGGAAAGAGTCAGCAAGAGTGGTCAGGTCAGAGGGGATAGTTCAGCTTGATTGAATCCTCCCTGAGGTTTCGGAGGTCAGAGGAAGAATTCTGAAACTTCTGGGATATCTCCTTCCCATTTTTCCTTCTGCACTTCCTTTCTGGCCTCCCTCCAGGGCCCACATTTATGCTGATATGCTGATCTCCCATCCTGAGCATAAATCACTCCTCTGCTTGAATTATTCCTGTATCAGGGAAGCATCAAACTATTCACAGTGTAGCCCCAGCACCTAGCACTTTGTTTAATGGCAATGTTGGAATTTTTTTTTTTTTTTTTGTACTAGGGATTGAACCCAGGGCACTCGACCACTGAGCACATTCCAGCCCTATTTTGTATTTCATTTAGAGACAGGGTCTCACTGAGTTGCTTAGGGCCTCACTAAATTGCTGAGGCTGGTTTTGAACTCGAAATCCTCCTGCCTCAGCCTCCCAAGTGCTGGGATTACAGGTGTGTGCCACGGCGCCTGGCTGGAAATTTTTATAAGCATAATAAGAATAAGAACTTAAACTCATAATTACCAAGCACTTACTATATCTGGGCATTGGTCTAAGTCCTTGACATATATTAGCTCATTTAGTCTTCCTAAGAAATCTCTACATGGGATTTATTATTATCACACCATTTTCTAGACAAAGAAATTGAAGTACAGGAAAATAAAAAGTGACTTGTTCAGGGACACAGGACTAGTAGGCAGCAGAACTGGGGCTTGAACCCTTATAATCTGACTTCAGAGTCTCGACCACTAGGCCTCTGTACCATTACACATAATACATATTCAATAAAGATTCACATTATGGATGAGTGACTGAAGGACCAACCACAGAATCATCTAACTTGCTGAGGGTGAGGCAGGAAGCCATGCCCAGGATTATAAAGTATTCTGGACTTGTGAGCTCCCTCCATGGGAGATGATGGGAGGACATGGAGGGACACAGAGGGACAGGTGTGGCCCACACCCTGGGTGGACAGAACTTCCCCGCATTCCCCTTCCTCTGACTTCAGATAGGAAAGGCAAGAAGCTGCTGATGGCTCTTTTCCTGAGGTGTGTCCAGAGATGCTTCCTGGCCTAGAGAAACTCCCAGCCCAACCCTCCTGCTCCAGGATTGAGAACTCACAGGAGTGTAGATGCCACCAGGGAGAAGAGAGGAAACGGTCCAGGGGACTGCGCCAAGAGCAGCATTCTGTTTGTCGAGGTCCTGCTGGCAGGGATGCCTGGAAGTGAATCTGCCTCGCCAGCTGCAATGCCAGCACAGCCAGAGTGCCCTGGGAAAGAGCACATTGGGACACGGTCCCCCACCAGTCAACTCCTTCAGAGCTGCCTTCAGCTCCCCCATCATTTCCCTTTCCTGATTCTGGCTGGGCAGCTCCCCCACTACACACTCCCACAGCACACAAACTTCTCCTCTTGTATTTAATAATCATTGCTACAATTACTCACCTAAGGTCTATAGCTCCTGTTAGAATAACAAAGGCAGGGACTGTGCATACTTTGCTCATCAATGTATCCCTGGTTCCCAGCACAGAGCTAAGCTATAGGAGGGGCCTAATAAATACATACTAAATAAATGCACCACAAGTGATTGAGTAAAGAAAATCTAGGCAGGAAAATAGATGATGCAGTAAGTTGGGGCTTGGCCACAAATACAACACGTCAGTGTTCCCTACCAGGCTCATTCTCTAGCATGAGTCCCTTCACCACAACCAAGCCACCCCACCACACATTTCCAGCTGCTTGCTGAAGGTGTCTCTTCTCTGACATGTCTGCAGAAGACCTAGCTCTTAACCCAGGGACTGCTAGATTTTCCCTGTCTCTTCCCCTGTCATGCTCAGGAAGGGATCCCCAAACACTTGTCTGTTGCAACAGGTACTGTGTGTACGATGGCAAATAAGACAGTCTCTATCCTTGGCAAGTATATCTTATATAACCCAAGTGTAGAGAAAAATAAATACAATAATTTGCAGTTATGCTAGATGACAAAAAGGAAACAAACTGAGGTTAGAAAGAGTATAAGAGGGAGGCCTGATGAGGAGACAAGAAAAGCCTTCCTATGGGGGTGATGTGTGAACTAAGGTCAGAAGGAAGAGAAGGTACCAGTACTGTGAAGAAAGGGACAAGTATCCATGGTAACTGGGACAATTTGTATTCAGGCCCTTTCATATGAACAGTGGTGACAGAGCCCAGGGATGGTATCAGGACTGCTGGAATCCAGGTTTAGTTCAGAAAAGGACTCAGTGTGGAACTTTTCTAGGGCTCAGATCTTTGGCAAAATGGAAAAATGCTCCCCAATCTAGGGTATATGATGCGCCTGGTCCACAGAAACCGAGAGAATGGTATCCCATCAGAAAGATATCCCAGACACAGCTCTGCTGATGACACCAATTTAGAGATTAAAAAACCAAAAAAAAAAA
>JAJEJO010020270.1:0-10310 GCA_020662805.1 Glaucomys volans | reverse complement strand
GAGCGGTGACTGGGGACCCGTTATATATGATTTGAATATAAAATCTTGTTGAGAGCCATATTCCTGCTGTTTGAATCCCGAGCAAGTAGGAATCCACGGAGCAAGTAGGAATGCAGCCTTCCTCTAGCCCGCCATCTTTAATCTCTGAAACATCCCATCTTACACACTCTTTCATTATGACTTTCTCCATCATCCACCCCTCTTTCCATACTCACTCTAGAGACATTAATCTGAGCAATATTAGAATTTCAAGAGTGGAGGAGAAAAGAAATTCATGATGAGAATGAACTATAGCTCACTCTTTAATGAAAAAGTAGGGAATAAGTAATGACCTCCCTATAAGTGAAATTAAGAAGCAGTTCAATATACCTTATTTATGCAAGGCCTTTGGACAAACCCCTTTGACAATATGTGTAAGGATTTGTAAGGACTGCTTTTCCTCACAACTAGAACAAGTGTGATGGATCATAATCAGAGAGAAGTATGTGCCCTTTTTCTGCAAGGGGGTCTCATCATTTTGGATCTTCTCATTTGCCTCCTTTGTGAATCTGTGTTTTTTCTTTAAAAATTATAGAATATAAAATAAGTCTCCTTGTCTTTGGTGAACTTTAAATTTTATAAGTATGATTGAGTCAATGCACAATATCAATCATAGAACTGACCAGAAATACCACATTAGTGTGCACCAAACCTATCAAAGATTTAAAATCAAAAACTATAAGAAGTTGTTTTAGTCAGGTTTTTCACTTCTGTGACCAAAAGACCTGACATGGACAGTTTTAGAAAAGGAAATTTTATTTGTGGGCTCATGGTTTCAGAGTTTTTAGTACATACATGGTTGACACCCTTCCTTGGGCCCTAAGATGATGCAGAACATAATTGCCCTAATGTTTGACTAAGGAGAACAGCTGGGACCTGACATCAGGAAGCAGAGAGAGAATGTTGCTCAGCAAGCACAAAATATAAACTCCAGATGCATGCCCCCAGTGACCCACCTCCTCCAGCCACACTCCACCTGCCTACAGTCACCACCCAGTTAATTCCTATCAGGAATTAATGCACTGATAAGATGAAGACCCTCATAACCCAACCATGTCATCTCTAAATTTTCTTGCATTGACTCACACATGAGCTTTTGGGGAACACTTCATCTCTAAACCATTACAGACTCCTTCAAATGTTTAACCTTATGCAGGTTTATTTGAATCAACCCATACAACATTAGTAAAATAACCAGTACATAAAATGGCTGCTTACTCTTTTTCTTTTCCTTGATTCTGTACTTCATCTGGACTGATAAAACCATTTCATGGATTTGTGATCTCAACTCATCAAGTTCATTGTTTTAAGATTTTAGCACCAGGGAAGCCTCAAAGCTTTCATTTCCAATCACCTTATTTCCACTGTCTGGTCATTCCTGACATGTGGATTGCAGTTATTAAAACCACATGAGGGAAACAGGTACATTAATTCTAAGTTACCACTGTGATTGAATTGGAAAACAGTACAGGGAATAAAATAAACACTTCTGGGAATTGCCAAATTGTAAATGTGGGGAAACAATTACCTAACATTTATCATAATTTTCAGAAATTACTTTTCCAAATCTTTCCAATTGCATATCTAGTGGTTGTGTCTCACTTATTACTATATTAACTGTTGGATATTTTAAATTATCCATATACCTCCATGTCAGACAAAGACCATTTTAATCAGCATACCTGCATGTGACATTTTCAATGTCCTTTTTCACACCAGAGTTGAAACTCACCACCTAGTAACATTATGGCACTTACAATATATTCCATGATATTACCTACACTGATTTTCAATCATACCCACTACCTATATTAAAGCACATGAATGTGATAATACTTTCCCAGGACTAACATTGGACAGAGATCTGAACAATTACCTAAGAAAATTTGAGTCTTAGTTTCTCTGTCTGATTCTAATCTCCTGCAAACCTGTCAACCAGACGCATGACTGTAATGAATTGGAGAGTTGAAATTTTCTGTTGGTGCTTCCTTGTCAGTATTATCTACATACAGTTCTCTTTACAAATTTGCCTAAAAAGTACCTAAAACTTATTTAAGCAATACACTAACACAATACTGCTTGCCCCTGAAATGTACTAGTTTACATGAATTCCATCTGTGAACATTTCTCCTCTTCAAAGCCTTTATCTGAATGAAAGGGTTACCTGAGGAAGACACTGTTTAACTAGACAGTTTATTAATATGTCAATATTTCAAAATCCTTCTGTCTTTTCTGGCAAATCACATACAAAATCATATTAAAAAAATAGTGCACCATGATCAAGTGGGGTCTATCCCAGGGAGGCAAGGTTGGTTCAACATCCAGAAATCAATAAACATAATTCATCACATCAATAGACTTAAAGATAAGAATCATATGATCATCTCAATAGTTGTAGAAATAGCATTGGACAAAATATAGCACCCCTTCAGCCACTCTGGAAAGTAGTGTGGAGATTCCTTAGAAAACTTGGAGTGGATCCACCATTTGACCCTCCTATCCCACTCCTTGGCCTATACCCAAAGGACTTAAAATCAGATTACTACAGTGATGCAGCCACATCAATGTTCATAGCTGCTCAATTCATAATAGCTAGATTATGGAATCAACCTAGATGCCCTTCAGTAGATGAATAGCTAAAGAAACTGTGGTATATATACACAATGGAATATTACTCAGACATAAAGAAGAATAAAATTATGACATTTGTAGGTAAATGGATGATGTTGGAGACTGTTATGCTAAGTGAGATTAGCCAATCCCAAAAATCCAAAGGCTGAATGGTCTCTCTGATAAATGAATGATGATGCATATTGTGGGGGGGAGGGGGAAAGTGGCAAGAATGGAGGAAGGATAGCATAGAGGGAAGGGAGGGGTGGGGGTGGGGTGAGGGGTAAAAATAATAACAGAATGTGTGACAGATACCATTGCCCTGTGTACATGCATGAACACACAGATGGTGTGACTCTACATTGTGTACAATCAGTGAAACAATAGCTGTACTCCATTTGTATTCAATGAATCAATAAGTAAATAAAAAAAGACAAAATATAGCACCCCTTCATGTTCAAAACACTAGAAATATAGAGATAGTAGGAATATACCTTAACATTATAAAAGCAATCTATGTTAATCCCAAGGCCAACATCATCCTAAATGGAGAAAAATTTAAAATATTCCCTCTAAAAACTGGAGCAAGAAAAAGATGCCCTCTTTCACCATTTCTTTTCAACATATTCCTTAAAATTCGACTAGAGCAAGTAGACAGGAGAAAGAAATTAAATGATACAAATAGGAAAAGAATAATTCAAACTATCACTATTTGCTGATGACACAATTCTATATTTAGAAGATCCAAAATATTCCACCAGAAAACCTCTAGAGATAATAAATGAATGCCCAATTCTTATTAGGGTAAAACACAAATAACAAAAACTACTACATGAATCATAATAATTATATGCTTCAGTGTCATTTGGTCATTACTTTTTTAAATTAAGCATCCAGTCATTAAATTAATGGAGGGTCTACAGCTCAAAATAATTGTCAAATGATTCTGCAGCATTGGGCTGAAATGAAACTCTAAAACATGCCTCAGACCAAGCTCTAAGGGCTTCCTGTCACTCACCTTTTTTCCTACTTTCTTCTCCTAGGCTCATGGACATCCCTGCCATTGTTGTTGAGTCATTGGAGGTTGTAGATGCTGTTAAGGGGAAGTATTAGCCTCATGCACCCATGACACTGACACAAGAAAGAGCTGCTCCATCTTGTCTCTGGCTCTGTGGAACATTCCTGAGTAAGATGAAGGTAGAAAGAGGACAATACCAGTGTGTGAAAACCCACTGAGCATGGCCAGGACCTGTGCACAGAGCAAGGGTTTAACACGTTTTACTACTTTTTTATCTCCTCTGTGTCTAATATGGTATAGGCTCTGAGGAATCAGAAAGGAAAATGAGATAGTCATTTTATTCAGAATTTCAGCATATACCTACAAAATATGTACATTACAAAAATTTAAAACAGTATCGTCAGGTCAAAAGATATTTCAGTTGAACAGTATGAAGTTTAGCCTTTCCATATTATTCATAACTATCTAAATTTTTGCCCATATTTTACACCTTCATCACATATTGACAACATTTAATCTGGATTCATTTTATCAACTTGAAATCACCTTAGATGCTTGGATGACATTGCAGTTTCAGGGACACTAGCAAAGGGTCTGGTGTTGGAGAGAAAAATGAGTACAGCCAAGAGCAGTCAAAATGTAAATGTGAATCCCTGAGTCTGAAGCACTAATATTTTTCACTATTTTACAGCTATAGTGAAATATTTTAAGGTGGATACAGATGACTTATCTGGAGGCTCACTTCTGGTACATTCTTAACACTACAAATTCCTGAGTAGTAATGTAGTCCAGACCGACTTTGTCTCCTCTTCAGAAGGAGAGAGTTGATTACCAGAATGCAGGAGGATGTGACAGCTGAAGGAGAGTAAACAGGAAATGTCTGTGCTGGAATACTTGTGCCAACTTGACCTTAGATCTTTGTTTCATCTTATCCATCCTTAAAGAATTGGTGCAAATGATGCTACTGATTCCTTTGTCCTGGAATCTACCATAAATCCAAAGAGAAGTGCACAGGAAAATAGGGTCCCAGCCTGAACTGACAAGAATGTGAGACACATGATTGATTGGTGAAAGGGACAACCTGCCAGCACTTTCCTGACAGGATGCCATGTGCCTCAAAACCACAGTGCATTTCACACGTGGCTTCAGTTATTCTGAGCACCCAACAGAAGTTACATAAACACCTGTGCTCCTTTCTGTTCTCTAAAATAAATTTGTGTGAAGGAATAAGACAAGACTTTGCATGAGCTCTCTGTTGTTCTCACAACCAAGCCTATGAACTCACAGTATCATCACTGATCATCTGTACCTTGTTCTCCCATCTGGGTAGACAAGCTGCATGCTCTTCCTGATGGAGAAGGAATAATGGAATGTCCGTCCTCCACCCTTCCCCTCCCACATCAGTTACTGACTCACACTGGGGCTCTGCTGACTTAGGACTAAGGAGGGCAGCTCCAAAGTCCCCAAATGTCTGGTGCCCAGTGGCCCCCACTTCAGCCTCAGGTTATCAACACAGGTTCAGAATGGAGCTTCCTGATGCAGACACCCACAGCAGGAGGAGACCCAGAATGGAGCCCACTGCACTGGAGTCCTCAAGCCTCAGGGCTGGAGGCACAGGCTGATTGTTGATTATTGTGTGACCTTGGGGACTAAGGGCATAGGGCTCCTAACTTACCAAGTAGTTCAAGCAAATCAGCAACTCTAAGAGCTTTCTAATATTAATGATGGAAGCAGAGGAGGAGAACATGAATATCAGAAAATGGTTTATCAGTTTGTCTTTACTGATGAAGAGGCTCTTCTCTACTATAAATTTTTCATTTCTTTTTAAAAGATTTTTATCTTTTATTGCAATTATTATGCAATTTACTTTATATAAAGTTTTGATCCTCTCCATTTGCAGGTTTATGGCTCAACTGAATTAATAACATAAACATTCTTATGGAACATTCACCTTCATCATCTCAAAAATTTTTCATTATTCCAAGTGATACTTTGCAACCAAAGTAAAACCTTCCCTAACAGACCTTAACGACACTGGCTACAGCCATTACAATAAAAACATGAGAGAAACAAAAGACATTAATATTTGAATGGGAATATTTAAAGGGGGAAAATGGGAATATTAAAGGGGGAAAATTAACAGGACATGATATTTAATTTCACTGACTATTCAAGCATACATTGCAACTTGATGTAACTTGTGAACAACATTAGACATTTCTCCTGTGCAGCCTGTCCACCAATCCAATTTAATGTCCCTGTTCCTGAGGCTGTAGATGAAGGAGTTCAGCATGTGGGTGACAGCTGTATACATCACTGAGTTCACTGCACCCTTCCTTGGAGAATGTGATGCAGTTGAACCAAGGTACACTCCAAAGTCTGTTCCAAAAATAAGCAAACAACTTCCAGGTGAGACCCACAGATGTAGAAAGCTTTGTATTTCCCACCTGTTGATGGGATTCTCAGAATAGAGGAAATAATTTTTTAATGAGAGAAAAAAATTCCTAAAATGGAGAAGATACCATATATGACACCAAGAAAATACTTGGTAATGTTATTAGAGAAGGTGATGGAACAGGAAAGATTCAGAAGCTCAGAAGGCTCACAGAAGAATCTAGAAATTTCCACATTCTTGAAGTTGGTAATTTGTAAGATCATCAAATTCTGCAACTTGGAGTCCAAAAGACTAAGCAAAAGTAACACCAAAATTGAGAAGCCACAGAGGCGAGGATTCATGATGACTGGATAATGCAGGAGGTGACAGATGGACACAAACAAGTCATCAGCCATCACAATGAAAAGCATATAATCCATACATTAAAAATGGCAAAAAGAGAAACCTGTGTCAGGCAGCATACATAGCAGATGAGTCTTCTTTGATTCTGGATGTCCACAATAATCTTTGAGACTGTGGCAGAGGTGAAACCAATGTCAGCCAAGGACAGGTTGGAGAGGAAGAAGTATATGGGGATGTGGAGGTGGGAGTCAGAGCTGGCAGCCAGGATGATGAGCAGGTTCCCAAGCACTATGACCAAGTACATGGACAGGAACAGTTCACAGAGGAGGAGGCTTGAGGACTCCTGAGATGGAATTCAGAGACGTGTTGGATTTTGTGCTTCTGTATTTCTCAGACAACTTTTGAAAAGGCAGAAAGGGTTAGAAACACAACAGCAAACACCCCTCACTGTGTGTGTATTTTAATGGAAGTATTCACAAAGAAACTGCTCATGCTGGAGGTCCACATGCCCTCAACATAGTCTCAGTAGTGCAACACCCAGTCTTACACGCACCCTCAACATAGTCTCAGTAGTGCAACACCCAGTCTTACACGCTCTCACTGTTGTGACATCATTGGTCCCTTTGTAACCTATTTTTAGACATTGAATGGAGCAATGATGGAAGCCCAGATCCAGAGGAGAGAAGAAGTTCATGATCACAAAACAATACAGCCTACAGTGTGAAGGAAAAAGAAAAAAGCAGCCTTCATAAAAATTAATTAAGAACCAGTCCAATTTAACTTTTTTTTAAAATTCTAAGTATTGAGATAAATTTATCTGATTTATTCCATCTGGACTCCAAACTCTGACAACTAAATTGAGGATAAAGGGTCACAGCCAGAAAGCATGGTTATGAATCAGTTATCTCCAAAGGGTTTACTCATTCTTTGATTTTCTCTTTCCCTTCCTCTGTGGACATAAGCATGTTTTTCAAAAATTAGGTAATATAGTCTCTAGGCACAGCTACTGATGCTGATGTATTCTCTTGGGGCACAGCTACTTCGATGCTGCTGCCACAGGTGCTCCAAGGTCTTTTCTCTAGGCACTGCTGCTGCTGCTGGATGCTGTTGCAGGCACCCAGAGCTCTGCTACCTTAGGACATGACCTCGGACTCCCAGAGGTCTTTTCTCCAGGATGGGGCTGCAATCTACACTGCTGCCACCTCCACCACCAGTGCTACTACTGACACCCCTGCTGCCAAAGTCACTACAATGCCCTGGATTTTACATGGAGGTCTTCTCTCTGGGTGCCACAGCAACAGCTACCACCACTGCTCCTGCAGTTCCCCCATGTGCCAATGCCACCAATGACTGCAGCTGCTGCTGACCCACTGCCTGCTGCCACCAACCCCCACTCCTAATGCTTCCATTACTGCCCAGAGGTCTGTTGAGAGGGAAACTCCAGGTTTTCTTGCACACAGTCATATCTATATTGAGACACTGGTCAAAGCCTGGAGTTTGTTTGGGATGCCAATGAGTTTTCTGCCACTGTCACCATGGGGAACAATCACCCCTGTCTGGAAACACCAGTCATGACCTGGAGGTTCAGTGTCCAGGTGCCTATGTGTTTGACTGCAGCTGGAGTGTTCCTCCTGGGAGTGCTGGTTGCTGACATCTAATTACCATCTTTCAGGGTTGCTCATCCTTGGTGGTTTCTTTCCAAATTCCAGTGGCATTGAGATCTTAGGATTGCAATGTGTCCTAACCTGGGACGTTTGAGGCCCAGATTGGTGAGATAGTGACTGTGTCTGCCAGGGGCTCTCTGGGCCAGGAAGGCTTGTGGGGAGTCAGACACAAGGTTGAGAAGCTTTTGGACTCTGGTCCAATTGTTCAATTTTCCACCAAGATTATTATTTAATATTTATTTCTCTCTTCTCTGGCACCTCTCTCCACCATATTTGGAGCAGGATGCTTTTTGTGCATCAATTTATTGAGGATGGAAATATATGCACAGTGTTTTGCAGTTCTGCTATATATTCTTATTATAGTTTTAATTTTTTTCTTCTCTTTATATATATTATTCCTCTCACTTGTCCATTTTCCTAGGTTCCTTTCAAACTTTTCTGCACTTAACAGTCAATCTCTGTTCATTCCTTTTCCACTCTTCCTGTGGATTTTTGCTACTCGCTTCTCTCTTTCTCCCTCATGAACATCACGTCCTGCACTTCTGTTCTTTCTTTGTCCACTATCTGAGATTGCAAATTTGTTTGGCAAATGTTCTCTTTTTATTGTGGACAGTGATTGAATTCACCATTGCTGTTTATAGCAAGAAGGCAGAGGACACCTTGCTGATAGCTGTTAGATTTGAGGCTGTTTATTGTTTGCACTGGGTGTTGTTGATATTGTCTTCCATTTTCAAGGCGGGATACTGGAAATCTTCAGGGACAATATAGGTCTACAGGGTAGGCTCTGTACTGCCTTCAGACTATACAACTAGATTGGAAAGCAACATGAAATAACAAGGGAACAAAATGCCACAAACAAAGATGCCCCAATAAGATAATCCACTGAAAACACAGTAGAGGAAATGTTCAAGGAGTTTAGGAGCCCACCCCTTTCCTCGGGGACATGGTGCTGCAGCTCCAGGTGAGATGTGGCCAGGAGCGGAGCTGCTTGCTGGCTCCAGTGGGGAATTTGGGCCCGTTGGTGCCATTCTACAGCTTCCCTGGCAGAGAGACTCCATCTTCAGCTGTCTGAGCCCTTGGAGCTAAGCCCAGCCCTTCCCATGCGGACACAGCGCTGTGGCTCCAGGGCCATGGGGCTGCATATCCTGGTTGCCTCTGCCCAGAAGCATTGATAATTCCCAACCTGGAGATTGTGAGACAGCAGCTATCTTGGGTCACCACTTGATCAAGCACCTCTCAAACATCTGGTGAGTTACTAGAAATCTGCAGGGATGCCCTAGGTCTTTACAGGGAAATTGCAATCCCTCTGATTTGCACTACTAGAGGGGAAGATACATGAGAAGCATGAGAAAACACGGGAAAAAAGTGTCCCAAACAAACCTCGATGATACATCAAGAGATCCCAAAGACAGCATGGTAGAAGGAATAACAGAAATGGAGTTCAGAATGTTCATAATAAAATGATCCAGGAAGAGAATGAGGTGATGAGAGTGCAGATTCAGGCTATGAATAACCAGCTAATAGAGCAATTGCAGGAAGCAAAAAAATCATTTCAATAAAGAGATAGAAGTTCTGAGAAAAAAGCATACAGAAATCCTTGAAGGAAACAAGGAAATGAAGGAAACAGTCAAGTTAAAAATTCAATAGAAAGCATACTTAACAGAATAGATCACTTGGAAGACAGAACCTCAGACAATGAAGAAAAAATATTTAATCTTGAAAACAAAGTTGAACAAACAGAGAAGATGGTTAGGAATCATGAACAAAACCTCCAAGAAATGTGGGACATCATGAAAAGGCCCAATTTAAGAGCTACTGGGATTGAGGAAGGCACAGAGATACAAACCAAGGGTTTGAACAATCTGTTGAATGAAATAATATCAGAAAATTTCCCAAATATGATGAATGAGAAGAAAAATCAATTACAAGAGGCCTACAGGAGACCAAACGCACAGAATTTCAAAAGATCCACACCAAAGCACATTATAATGAAAATACCTAACATACAAAACAAAGATAGAATTTTAAAGGCTGTGAGAGAAAAGCACAGATTACCTACAGGGGGAAACCAATACGCATATCAGCAGATTTCTCATCCCAGACCCTAAAAGCAGGAAGGGTCTGGAACAAAATATTTCAAGCTCTGAAAGAAAACAGATGCCAACCAAGAATCTTATACCCAGCAAAACTTACCTTCAGATTTGATGACGAAATAAAATCCTTCCATGATAAACAAAAGCTT
>JAJEJO010020165.1:0-22680 GCA_020662805.1 Glaucomys volans | reverse complement strand
GAGGCAGCATGCACATCTCTCTGACAGGCCAGACCCCCAGCAGCAAAGATACTTGTAAGAAAGAAAGTAGAAAGGAGTGCAAGACACAGGAAAGTGAAGCCATTAGCCTAGGGCCCAGTTCCCCTGAGTCTTCAAAGGAAAGGCCTTAAAAGGTCATCACAGCATCTGCGTGAAGGAGTTAGGAACAATTTGGGACAGAAAAAGAGATTCAGGATAAAACCCCAGGACATTAAGTGTTTATGATGAACTAAGGCAAAAGAGATTTGATTTTTAAAAAAGTAAAGAAACAGTGCTTAAAAGTGCTCTAAAAATATAATCTGAATCAGAGTATTCAAGTCTGTATAGCCACAAATTAATTATCTACCCAAAGAGCTCCCCTGGAACTTCCTCTTGATTCAAGCTGTCCTCTGACTTGTGGGCTACTTTCCCTCCTGGAGGCAAATAGATGCAATTTTCCAAGGGTTCTGCCCCGCAGAGCATTGGGCTGTATCAGAAGTTTCCAAACATTCTAAACCTGTGTGACAGCCACCCACTCCATGAAAGAGCAGACACCTCTGGGAATCCCCCAGGGTGTTCCTTCTGTGCTAGATGCACTTTGTTCACCATGAACATCTACATCCACTTGTCCCTCCTGCTAGCATTTAAGGTGCCTGCCATTGGACCAGTTCCTGGCCAATAGGAAGCTCTGCTTGCCTTCACAGTGCAGGTAATCTGATGCATAGTTTTGAAGTCCCCCTGTCTGGAGGCTAATGTCCCTCTGTCATTGCAGAGGTATTTTATCAGCCAGGAAAGACTAGGCTGTCCCCAAATCACACATGCCTCTGAACTCCAATGGTCTAACACAACCACAACTGGTTTCTTGTGCTCACAGTGTGTGTTGAGGTCCAGCTGCATTCAAGCTTCCTGTACATTTTGGTCTTGTGAGAGAGGATGCTTCAATTTCATGGCTCTGCCATCTCAACCATCATAATCCCATAGCAAAAGTGAACACCAAGGAAGAATGGGGCACCGGGCTTAGATGCTTCAGCCTGGGAGCGGCACGCATCACTCCTAAAGCTCCCCAGGGCAGGGAATGATTCCCAGGGGAGCACCGCAGTGACAGGTGATGAGGAATGCTGTCTTCCTCCTGCCAAAGACCCTAAGAATGTCCACATGTTGCTACTGGGTTTTTATCCATCTCACTCTTTCAGCACATTTTTCCCCTGAGGATTCCAAATTTCCTTCCGATCCCAGTTCTGCACTCCTGCAGCCTTCGTCCAGGGGCTTGCCCTGCATCTCAGCACCTCACACCCTGTCACTGGAATGACATCCACTGCCTTTCTCCAACTTCCTTCTCTCAGTGTGTGCGTCCACAGCAAACCCTTCATGTCGGAGTCAGAGATCGCTCTTTATTGACCACATCGGCTCCCTAAGATTTCTTAGCCCACCAATCTCCAGGTCCTGTTGAGTAGTAAGTGTTCCTCAAATCCACCCATTACATATCTCCAGGAAGCCTCTTTGATTGGTCTTCCCAAACCACCACAAACCCTTCCCCCCTGCCTTTTCCCTCCTTCTCCCCACACCGTCTCTCCTCCAACATCAGCACATTTTCTGAACTGCAGCCCCAGTCTCACCATGGCAAAGACCCTTCTGAGGAACTGGCAGTGTGTTATCAGTGTTTCAGAACAAAGTTTGGAATACTGAGTCTTTCCCAGAATCCCTAACTGGTCTTGCTCTTCTCCTGTATATCCAACTATTCTCCACTCTTCATCCCATATCATGCTCACACTGTTTCTCCTTCTCTCTCTCTCTCTCTCTCTCTCTCTCTCTCTCTCACACACACACACACACACACACACACACCACATCCACACACACCAACTTGCTGGGGTGCTCTGATTTCAGGTCCTCCGTTGCATCTTCTTATTCAGTGTCCTTCATGCCTTCTGGTCCTGAACATGGTGCTGTGAAGACCAAGCTCCTAGTTGTTTCTTAAATCTAAGGAGCCACATTTCATGTCCAGGCTGCAATTTTATTTAATTAATCACTTTACTCATCCTTGCCTAGTGACTATCTCCTGTTGTTCTTCATGTTTTATGTGGGACAGAATCTACAATTCTTATTTATCACTATTGTCTCCAATATAAGACATAACAAATATTTGCAAATATTGAGTATATGAATGCATTGATAACATCATATAAAACAACATGCCAAAATACAGTTTCCAAGAAAGCTGTAACTTTGTATGTCCATCTATGTGTGAATGTGTGTGTGCACTCACATGCATTCTCTTGGTGGAATATGGAAGAGGATTACAGGAACTATGTAAAAAATAACATTGATGGTGTAGACTTGGAAATCAAGTTCCAGGGGGTTGAGAGTGGTAATTCTTGGAGGCAGCGGGTGGAGACAGGGTGTCCAAAGAGGGGGAAGATCAATAAGCAGAAAGACTACCTTAGGGAAAAGCATCATTCAGAAGGATCAGTCTATGGATGTGGGAAATAAAAATGGTGGCAGATGTGTGCAAAAGTGTGCAACTTCATAAAATGAGTTGTATGCCTCGAGCAAGGTATGAGCTGGAGGCTGGCTCTGCTACAGAGGCTGCCTCCAGTCTCTGCACAACCACCAGGGTCATGGAGATCACAGAAGGTCTCACTGCAGCTTTGTCTGAGCCAAGTACTAAATAGGCAGCGAGTCCCTAGTTAGTATTTTCCAGTTTGAACTGCAGAGAGGAATAAATGTAAGAAAAGCCCTGGGTGAGTTGAGGGAGCAGATTCTGATATCTGGGAGGTCACGAGCGGCTGCCTGCACACACGTCTTTGGTAGCTTAGAATCAGTGGAAAGCACTTCATGGCGTTCATGAGTGCTGGTGAGAGAGTTAGCAGCACTCAGACATGAGTAGAGCTCCCAAGACATTCAAAGAACTTTAAAGTGGAGTTTCCAGAAATGTTAAGTACTTTATTCACATTTTATCTACTTTGTAACTCTCTGAAAAGGAAGTAGAGAATCAAGTATAAAACCATTTAAAACCAGAAACAAGATCTTCATACTGCTGGCTGCAGAGTCTTCTAGGAAATAACCTAAGGAACATGGAGGGTGACCTGTGGTGTCTCAGCGCCTGCCTCTCTCAGCTCTGCTAGGTGATTCCATTACAATCCAATTCTGGATATGTAAAAAGTCACGCTGGCCTTGAATCAAACTTACATCTGACCACGCAGCCTCAGGGGAAGACACGTTTCTTTGTGTGTTCAGCATATGATAAGCATGAGAGGCAATGACAGCTGTGTCTCGGAGATCCACCTCATCACTCCCTTTTGCAGGAAGCTCCCACCCACAGTGATGAGGTTTCCTGTCACTACTTTTGTTAGGCTCCCTTCTCTTCAGGACTTTCCACCTCTCCACATACCGGCTTCTCATCACATTAACTAATCAAAGCTGAGGGGGGTTGTTATAGGCAGCTCCAGTTCACAAGCAAGGAACCCGAGACACATGGCCGAGGGTTGCTGAATATCCGCTAAAGGATGGTAAGTCCTTACCATGTGACAGACTCTGAGCTAGTGCTTTCTGAATTGAACAGCTTGATGCTAATACATAAGTCCTACAGGATGGAGACTGACGTGATTCCACCCCTCCTTCACATTCGAGAACACCCAGGCCCCTAGAAATTAAACAACTTGCACAGGGTCATGTAAGACTCAAGCGGCAGAGCAAAGATTCAAACTCATCCCTCCATATCCTGCCCCTTTGGTTCCAAACTTAAGCACATTTTCCTTCATCTTGGTGGCTACGTAATCAAAACAGGAATGGAAAGTTAGTTGAATTAATGGTGTGAAAACATGCTTCACATTTCTATTGTGATTAAATCTCCTTTAAAAATCTCACTTCCTCCTAGACTGTCCCACGCTTCTGCAGTCTTACTGAAGAGGTTGTGAGTGCTTAATTATTAACGTTTTCACATCAAAAAGCTGGGGTGCAGGCCCTCAAGTTCCTGCCTTCTTTTTTGTCACTTCCAGTGGCTTTTATCCAAAACCCAGCTGAATTTCTCATAGCATGGGATGCCTCTCACCTACCCTGCCCTTTTGGGCATCTTGTGTTAGCTCTGCACAACCTGATGGGGGTCCTGCTCTGGGGGAGCTGGGGAGTTTCCGCTGACCCATTAGTAGTAATATTCGATTAGGCCTCCACTCAGCTCTGCTGTGAAAGCAGGTCAGACCTCACGCTCACTCTCCAGGTGCAGTGTGGACTCTCACAGGGGAATGCCTTGCCTCGGGGAAGGTGGGACATGCCCTGTCCTGGGGGCTGTAATCCAGGCGTCTCTTCTGCCCCTGAGAGGGACACCTCTGATGCTTTACTTCCTCTTACATTCTCAGAGCTTCCACTTCTGGAGATATCAGACAATAATATTATTAACACATATTATTAACACTCAACAGTGCCAGAAACTGTTTCAAATATTTTGAAAAAAAACATTAATCCATCAAATTATCCTGAGTACAGCATGAATCAGGAACTTCTATTACTCTTACTATGAGTCGACAAATCTGAAATAGAAATCTGAGTAAGAAACTCAGGCCAATCAAGACTCTCCACTCCAGGGGAGGCTGAGGACCTGTCAGCCCCTCTTCCCTTGCCAATGGAACCCTAACTTCCTGTCCGTATCACCCCTAGCCCTCCTGGTACTATGGTAGTCACGTGACCCAGATGCAGAGAAAAGTCAGCAGGGGCTCCCGTGACACTTCAGAGGGATTTTGCTGCCTTTAGAAGAATGTGGAGGTTTACCAGGAGAAATCCTCTTACACATGTTCCTCATTTTCCACCTGGTCCTCTGCAGGGAATATATCAGACACAGAATAACAGAGGCCACTGCTTATCATAATATAAGAGGTACACGTGGCAATCTAATGTCTGGGGTCAGTAAAGACCATGAGGGGACCTCTGTGTCTCTGATTATGTCACTGAGCTGCTGAACCAACACAAATGCCACCTACTCTCAGAAAACCTCTGGCCTCTGACCTCTGACCACATGAGGTCATCACACAAGCTGCTTCCAGCCCCATTTGAATATTGTGTTACTCTCAGCTCCAAACCTTCCCAGCTGAGACTGAACTTCAGAGGAAGAGTGACTGAAATCCCACAAGTAACAAACCCCAATGATGAAGATTTGGCTACTGTAGAACGGGACACCAGGGAATTCGTATTTAGTATTGCCAGGTACAGTAGGCACAATTCCTGAGTGGCCCCAAGATTCCTGCCTCTTGATATAGCCTTCCTCTCCTTGTTATTAACTGAACCCTACCCTAGCTACTGGGCAGGGAGACTTTGCAGATTTAAGTTCCAAAGTCAGACCACAAAATGGGAGAATACCTGGGTGGACTGGCCCTTTGACAGAAGCAGGTTTCTTCCGGATGGTGCCAGAAGGCAAGGGCCGAGAGCTGTCTAGAGGAAAAGAAGCATGTGTGGGTTGCGAGCTGTGAGCTGCTGTGGAGGCCCTGTGCCAGGAAGAGGGGGTGGGCTTTAGGATCCAGGAGAAAGTCACTGGCCAGAGCTAGCAGGAAAGTAGGAACTGAAGAAACTCATTTTGCCAATAATAAGTGAGCTTGAAATAACTTGAGACTCAGGTGAGAATCAGGGCCTCAGTCGACTTCAAACTTGTGAGACCCTGAGAAGAGACTCCAGCAGTGCCATGTTGGAGTCCACCCCACAGAAAGGAGAGGCGAGCAGTGTGTGCTGCTCTGAGCTGCTTATCCTGGTGATCCTGTATGCAGCACAGGAAAACTGACACAACGGGCCAGAAAGAAGATCAGCCCCCATGCAGGTGAGCAGCACTGAATTAAAATATCTCCTGCTGTGCCTTGAGGCCAAACCATGTCACATCTGTCACATCCGTCACATCCGAGGCTGGCACATCAGGAGCTAAGTAACAGGGATCTACATAAATAATGTCAGGCTTCTACGGCTGTCAGCAGGGGTGCCAGATCAGGCACGCGGCAGACCTGAAACAGCAAAAAGGAAATACAACTTCCCTTCCCGACATGGACCTTCAGAACCAAAGGGCTATAACTTATTGACTACGAGTCTCATGACTTGGACCATTTTGCATTAGAAGAGCCCACGCCTGCAGCACAGCAGTGAGTGACGAAACGGGTCCACAGCTTTCTCAAACCCTTTCCACGTGTCAGCTCTTAAATCCAGCAGTCGATGCCTTCTGGCAAAGTTATATTAATATTGGTGATTCTGTGGCCGTAAGTATTGATTCAGAGGCTATTATAGGTCAGAGGCCAACAGGCTATCAGCTGGGAGGGACTCACAGGGCAGCTCAGAGGGGCTTGCAAAGGGTCCCTCTGATCTTGCCAAGAGGAAGGAGGTGTCTCCAGGCTCCACAAGAGGAAATGAGTCATACACATTGCTTAGAACCCCAAACCACAGCCCTGGTAGAGGAGGAGGCTGGGATGGGGCAAAGATTCTGCAGGGATTTTCACAGCATGCCTCAGTTGTCCCTCCTTTAGATTTTAAAATGCATCTTGAAAATGTAGACCCCAACGAGTTTCTAAGCTCTTCCGTGCAGTGGAAGTCGCTCACATTTGTAGGTTGGACAACCCTGGGTTTTCCTCCAACCTTATTACTCATTATTGGAACTTTGCTGGGTTGACTTTCCTCCCTTAAGTAATTCTTAAAAGGCAGTTAGTGAAGGACTCTGTGCTTTTGTCTATAGTTAATGTAAAGCTCACGAAAGGGCGGTGGGTAAAGCTCGCAAAGGTGGCGGGTGGCCAAAAGAAGCTCGCCAGGCGGGTTCACCAGAGTCAGACAAAAGTAGTGGCTTGAGATTTATTGGAGTCTGTGACCCGGGCGAAATCTCTACCCCTGGGGTGAAAGTCGGGGTGGGAGAGCCAGAAGAAATCGCACATGGCTTGGGCTGCTCAGGGTTTTTATACAGAGGAAAGGGGTCAAGGGTCCTGCCCAGGAAAAGGTGGACCCAAGGTGTACATCAGGGTCAGCAGGTCTGCCTCATTGGTCACTTCTGGCACAGTGTGTTGCTAGGTGACCGTGCTCCCTCCCCCCTGCAGCCACCCAATTAGACCTAACAGTTAAAATATATTTTGATGAAAAAGAACCTATTCTGAATATACTGGCTGCCATTATTTCTGCCAATGCTTTATACAGAAGTTCTCAGTAATCTTTCTGTTTCTTTCATCCCATTTTAATTTACAGGGAATGCTATTTACTTTCTCCATGACTTTGAAAAATGGTTTCAGTAGACCTGGTTAAATGCCCAACACAAAGTCAGGATGTATAGAATCTGTAAAGTCTTCCTCCGTGTTCCTTCCAAGGTTTCTGCTTCCATATGTCTATGGGGATTTTAAAGTTTCTTTCACATTCAAAAATCTAATATTTTATAACTCAAAAGAGTCCTTTTTGGGGAGAAAGAGAGGTACAAGAAGATGATGGGCTTACTGAGCAAAAACAACATGTTCATTTGTAAGAAAACTTCATGCTTACCATCCACTCTATGCCAGGTGCCCTGGCTCATTCCTGTAACTCCAACTCAGGAGGCTGAGGCAGGGGGATTGCAAGTTGGGAACCAGCCTGGGCAACTTAGCGAGACCTGTCTTAAAATAGAAAAGGCTGGAAATGAAGCTCTTTGGTAAAGTGCCCCTGGATTTGATCCATCATACTGGAAAAAATAATGCACAGAGCATGCCCGGGTCCAACTCTGCTGCTCACAGCTGACCTCCCCTCACCCGTACCGAAATGGCCCAAGGCATTCCACACATTTCTTCATGATTCATGAGGTTTGGTGATTAATTTCCAATCATGATATTTAAGTTTGACACCCCCCCAACACCCACATCTCCTAAACATAGTGGATTATTATTTGGTGATTAAGCATCATTGACAATGTTTTAATCTTGTTTTTTAATATGTTGATCCTTTATGATTCTTAAAGATCTTTTAATCAAGTCTCTCTCGTGACTCTCCTGTGAGGTCCCTGGAGATCTGTTGGAGTAGGTTACTTTAAGCAGCAACAACTGGAAGCTGAGTAGTCCAGCTTCTCCCCGTCCCACGGTGCTGCACTTGGGTGCTCTCTGAGGGAGCTGTGCTGACGGGTGAGGAAGTGATTCGACCTCCTTCCTTCCAGTAAGCCACCATCCTAGAGAGATGTGTTTGCAGCAATACAGGCATGGGATAGAGAATGTGGGGGTTTGCAGGCTTATTTTAAGGGTCTGGCCTGGATGCAAGGAGCATCACTTCCACCACTTTCCGTAGGACTAAACTGAGCCCACAGTCAAGGTCTTGCTGCAAGAGGTTAGGAAGTATTGGCTCAAGATGTGCTCAGAAAGAGATGGGGTCTCTGAAGGTCAGGAACTAAGAATAAAGGACCCCGAGGTGAACTCTAGCAAGAGGCACCAGGTAGCATCTTTTCTTTCCTGAGCCAGCACACGGGTCCTGGTGAGGGGTGTTTTCCCTCCCTACAGCATGGTGCAAAGGCATCAGAGGGAAGCATAATCAGGTAAAGGAAAAGAGAGGAGGGCTTTTTAAGTCAGGCAAAACAGATTCTAAACTGGTCTCTGCCATTTATGAATTCTTTGACTAATAAAATGATATGTGATTGCATTAGCCTATTTCCTTAACTATAAAGCAGTACCTTGTTTTTAATCAATTCTTTCTCCTTCCAACAAATAATGACTGTGTACTATGAGCCAGACACTCTACTGGCTTTTAGGAAAAATAGGAACAAAAATAGACATTTCCACAAAAATTACAAGGTAGCAAAAATGCAGCTGTTAATAAGATAATGAATAATCACAAAGTAGATGGAAATCTATGTTATTTATGAAGGTTAATAAGTGAGCATGCATGATGTCATTAGAAGGTATAAGGAGGCCCTTTGGACTAGAAGTTGGTGGAAGACTTTCCATCATAACTGTGCTTGCTGTTAGCACTGAAGAAAGAGGGAAAACGGAGAGTAGGTGGGTGAGAAAGGATGATGGAGGCCCTTTTCAAAGGGATTAAAAAGACAGGTTGGAATGACAGAGGACTACTTTGTAAACATTCACCAATATGGCCAAGAAGGTAAGTTAAGATCTTTCCTAATGCTGCTCAGAAGGAAAGATGGTGCTCTGATCCACCCCCAATCTAGAAACAAGCAAAAGCAACACAAACCTCTGCTCCCTGGGAGACATTAGAACTGCTCCTTGGATGAACCACCTGCTGTAAGGACTGGTTCTTAGTCTCAGTTCTTCTTTGTTAAGTCAAAGCAGGCGTCACATGTGGGTGCAGATCCAGGCTTAGGAGGTCCCTGGTCTCTGAGCTCGCTGGTTACTCTTCCTATGAACGTCTGTCATTGGTCCCCAGAGGCATCACAGCGCAGTTGCTCTTCGTGATAACGTGATAGCTCAGTGCTTGCTGGACTATCAGTGCCAAGGCGTCAGTGGGTCCTTCCCCTCGACTTTCAGGATCCTGGAGACTGAGACAGATCCCAGCAGAGCTGCCACTGGTGTGCAGTCGAGGCCAAGGCCATATCAACCAGAAGCTGATTTCAGTTAGGTACTTATGTATCTGAGAAGCTATGGGCCACATCTCCCTGAGATCTCTGAGTGCCTGAGGACAGCACTGGACTGCACTGACACATGCACCTGGCCACCATCTAAAATCTGCTGGACTTTGGATTGGAGAATCACAGGACTCCACGTTTAAAAACCTAAGTCTAATACATAGTGTTTGATGTGGTTACTAAGAAATAAGCAAATTGAGGAAGTATATTAATGCATATTGCTATGCTTTAGATATTAGGTGTCCCCCAAAAGCTCATGTGTGAGACAATGCAAGAACATTCAGAGGTGAAATGATTGGGTTATGAGAACCTTAACCTAATCAGTGAATTAATGCCCTGGGAATAACTGAATGGTGTCAGCTGGTAGGGTGTGCCTGGAGGAGGTGGGTACCCTGGGGTAAACATTGGGCGAGATGAGCTTAATCTCTCTCTCTCTGTTTTCTGATCATCATGTGAGCTGCTTCCCTCCACCACACTCTTCTGCCATGTTCACCCTCACCTAGAGCCTGGAGGAATGGAGCAGGTCACCTATGGACTGAGACTTCTGAAACTGTGAGCCCCAAAATATACTTTCCCTCCTTAAAATTGTTCTTGTTAGGTATTTTAGTCACAGAAGCAAAAATGCTGACTAAAACACCCCTTTTCATGGTAGCTGAGCCTTCCTGTTCCATACATAAGGTGCCCATGGGAGCTCCTGAGTGGAGGTGGACTCCTCGCTCAGCTCACCCTTGCCAGTCCTTGGGAAAGAACACTGGAATTGAAGATGCAGAGGTGCAAATGTGCTTTGGCTACTTATGCTACTAGCATGAGGCGTATGTAACATTGTTCATGTAAAACACTCAGCAAATGGACAAAATCTAAAGTTTTGATATCGTGTCTGGGCTCAGCAGAGGAAAGGTGTGATCAACAACCAATGTCTTCCAGGGACCAGGGAGGGGTGCAATGAAGGTACATGTGGCAGCCCAAGATTTGCTTATCTGTCATCCCTGTAAAAACCAATTACTATGATTTCCCCTGCCCCATAACATCCCCTGGCATCAGTGGGCTCATCAGTCTAATGGGTACAGTCATCCCTACCATTGTGCCTCCCAGGAGGGTGGGGGCTTCATCTGGGGAGGTGCCTGTGAAAATCCATGGAAAAGTAAGGGATTGAAATCAAAAGGTAGATGAAAATGATCATCGTGCTGCTTGATCATTGAGGAATCATTGGGTGACTCATGACACCTCTCATCTTTCTTTCCTCCCACAACCTCAGGTGAGTGATCCAAATTTAGAGAAAATGTTCTCGGAGATTAAATAAGTGCTTTGGTCCTGAGGTGATCCCAGTCTCACTCTTTGTGAGACACATGCCCTTAAAGAGTCAGAGAACCTACGGTTTTAGGATCTTTGCACTTAACACCATTGCTCATTTCACAGATTTGAAGCAGCAGCTCTGGAATCAAGACACTGGGGCGTTAGTGTTTGCTAGCTCTGTTACCTTGTACAATGTGGCCTCTTGAGATTCCCGTATCCTTAAAACTGTAATATTGAGAATGCCTAACTTGTGGAGTCAAGGAGAGAACTGAGTGTATTTATAAACTAGAATTATACCTCACAAAAATAAATAGTTGGTAGCTATAATCAATGGAATGTCAATCAAAGGCAAGGGATTCCAAAACCATCAGTCATACGAGCCTCTTAGGATCAGGAGCCTTCCAAACTTAAGGATGCAAACTTAAGGGCAAGGATGGTAAAGCCAACAAGCCAGGAAGGTCAAGCCATCACGGAGCAACTGTCACATGCTGTGCTGGCTTCATAGGGCAGAATTTGGTCATGGACAAGCATCCTCAAATCCTTGACCAGCCAATTCAATGTCCAGATTTTCTCAATTATAACCTCAATTCCTAACGCCAAAGGTCAGTGACTCTTATTTCCAGTTCAGTGAAAACTGACCCCGTGAACCACATAAGCACGTAACCTTTCTACTGAAAGCATCTGGACCGTACAGAAGGGCCAGGCTCCTGGTAAGCCTGAGGCACAGGACGGTGTCCCAGGCCTCCTTCTCACCGAGTCCCTTTGTCTTGCGCTACTCTGACACTGGAGAACATTGGTACATGGATAATACCTAGTTTGGAACTGGTCTGTCCACCCTATTTCTTTCTAAAAAGGTAGAGTCCTGCATGTGGCAGGGGGTTGGGCAGGGAACTCCGCACTACCAATTCTGCTGTAAATCTGAAACTCACCTAAAACAGAAAACAGAAGAACACATGAGTAAGACATTGACAGTTGTTTGTTTGTTTGTTTGTTTGTTTGTTTGTTTGTGGAGGGCCCATGATTCTGCCCACCTCAGCTGCTCATCAACCCTCGGGACAGAATGACCCTCAGAAGGCGTGACCCGTGAGCTCCATTGCTGTCATTCCACACTCCATAGTGAACAGGCAATCCAGACTCCTTGGGGCCAGGTTTCCCTGGGCACTGGACACGGCCCTGCCCCACAGAACTGATTTTCCTTCTGTGGTCCCCCCTCCTTCGTCGTGGGTGGCCCTCCCCACAATTCACAGGCAGTGACACTCTGGCATTTATGCATCACCACGTTCACACAAAGGCTCTCAGCTGTAACATTCTCCTTGGAGCTCAGGTTCCTCTCTGACTGAAGTCTCATTCCCCGGCTTCTCTGTAAGGCAGCCTTCTTCCAAGACTGTGTCTGCCCCATGCCTTGCCTCCCATCCCCGGTCGAACCCCTCTGGCCTGCTGCATTTCCCATCCCTTTGGCAAAACCATCCTGGCCAAACCACCAGGGTGCTCCACGCTTCTGAATCCAAGGGCGTCCCCATGCCCTGACCTCCCTCAGTTGATGGCCCTGCATAACACAGCTGGGAAGGCCACTTGCTTGAAGGACATTCTCCCCACGACTCCCAGAACTCACGTTTTTCTGATTTCCTCCTTTCTGGTCAGTCCTTCTCTTCTCTCTCTCTCTCTCTCTTTCTCTCTCTCTCTCTCTCGACTGTTTTTTTTTCTTTTGTTTTTTCAGCCTCTAAATATGGGGCTACTCTGAGAACCTGACCTTAGCCCACTTCTCTGCCTACATCCCCCCCACTGTGAGACCCCTCCACTCTCAGCATATTATGTTCCTGGCAGTACTTCCAGGGTTCCCAGGGTCTGGCACTTCACAGACGGTGGGAAGCCCTTGTGGGGAGCAAGTAAATGGAGCAAACTAAGGAGGAGAAAGCCTGTTCCCTGGTTTCGAGGCATGCGTTAGAGAAACAAGCCCCTCAGTCAATCAGATTTGCCGTGTTCCTCTCCTGTGAAGGAAGCCAATGAGAGCCCTTTGTGGAAGAGGGTAAAAGGAGAAAAAATTCACAAACACAAGCTCCTCTTCCCTCTAATGGAAGGAGAAATGTCCTGACAGCACCAGATTTAGAGGCAACTCAAAGCCTCTCCCACCTCCCTTACACCCCAGAGCACAAGAGAAGGATGGGTTTGTTTCACCTTCAGATTCAGTCCAAGCACCTACCACAGCACTCAGACTGAACATATCGCACATCACATGGGCACATAGAAGACATTCTTTTAACAATCACTTATTAAATAAATCAGTTCTAACACAAGCTAAACATAATTCATCCATAATTCTATGTAGCTTTGGTATGTCGAGGATAATCTTGTATTTGAATCTATTCTTGTTAATATGGTTTTTATCATTTGTTTTTATGACCTTGAAAAAGCAAAGACTGTATATTACTCTTGGCCTTTTGTTGTCTACCCCATTTGGCTTTGGGTGTTGTAGGAGTCTGAAATCTCAAATTAATTGAAATGATCCTATTCCCAGCCTTCTGAAAAGGTCAGTAGGAGCTAGAATTGAGTTGAGGAAAAGGGAACTTTCCTGTGTTCATCTCCAGACTGCACGGAAAGTTTTTTGAAGCTCTCAGAGACAATTCTACTCCAGCCCACCAAGTCGGGCTCAGACAGGGGTTGACATCAAGGACCTCTGGTAATAAGGAGTATGCATTTGACCAAACCAGTTTCTCTGTATAGCTTTCTTGGGAGTCAGATCAGCAGGTATAGTTGCTCAAGATTATGGGTTTGTTGTCTTGGCCAACACAATCCCACTTCATCCTCCAGCATCTGCAACTGGTGAAATGTGGCAATGGGAAGTTGTGGGTAGGGTCTGCAGCTAGGAGAGGCAGGCAGTCTCTGTTTCCTCTGATTTATCAGGGCATGCACAGAAAGACTCTCCCAGGGCAGGACAGGGGAAGTCAGACCCAGCCTCCTGACTCAGGGAACACTGTACTGAGCTCATGCCCCACACCCTGAGCAGAGGACCTGCATTTCATAGTGTAAGTACAATGCTAGCAACTATTATTTGGTGTAGCAATTGGGTAGACTCTAGGGGAAGACAAGGTAGTTGCCATGACCCAATGAGCCTCTCATAGATTTTATTCCTGATTTCTTCCCTGACTCACTCCTATCCAGTCAGCACACTAAAACCTGTGGGGCCATTTTAAAATAGAGAATGATCGAAGGTACATTTTTTTAAAAGCTTCTTCAATGGCTTCCTATTGCACATAGAACAAAATGCAAGTGATTTACATGCTTTAAACTTAAGAAAACCACTCATAATACAGCATCCTCTGTCTGACTCCCAAAGTCACCTTCCTAAGGCTGTGCATAGCCTCTCCAGGCATCCCTCAGTTGTCACGTTCTTTCCCACCTGGGGCGTGGCATTTGCCTGTTCTTTGCCTGGGATACTCTGCCCGAGTTCTCATGTGGCTAGATCCTGTACATCTCATTTTCTCATTTTAAATGTCACTCATGCCACCCATCCTACCAAAATGAGCACCCAAGTTGCTCTCTCTTGTAGCACACTAATTGTTTCTTCCTTATCACACATGATGATTTATTATTGCACATCCATTGCTATTTTCATATTTTACTTATTGTCACCCTTATTAGGTGGCAAACATAATGCTTTTAAAATCTTCCTCTTGATACAGGTATCTGTGATAGAATTTTGCCTACACCTTGATTGAATGAGCCTTGTAGGATTTAATAAAATCTGCAGATGGAAGGGTGAGAACTAGACTGAAGTGTGATGGTTTAGAGAGGAGGTGTCCTCCATTGTCTCTTGCAGGAGGCAGTGCAAGAACATTCAGAGGGGAAATGATGGACTGGGAGAGGTGTAACCTAATTAGTGGATGAATCTACCTATGTGGATTAACTGGGTGCAAGCTGGTCAGGTGGGGTGTGGCTGGAGGAGATGGGTCACTGGGGACAGGCCTCTGGGGTTTGTATTTTGCCCCTGGTGAGCAGAGCTCTCTCTGCTTCCTGGATCTCATGTTCTGAACAGCTTGCCTTCCCTGCATTCTTCTGCCATGATGGTCTGCCTCACCTCCGGCCCAGAGCGAGAGAGTCAGCACATCATGGACTGAACCTCTGAAACCACAAACAAAAATAACATGGACTCTCTAAATTCTTCTTGTCATGTCTTATAGTCACAATGACAAAACGCTGATCAAAATAGGAAGGGGAGAGGGAAGGAAAAAAGAAGGGAGGGTGGAAGGGAAGGAGAAAGTCATGGAAGGGAAAGAACATGGGAGGGAGGGAGGAAGAGAAAGGAGCAACTCGCCATGCCGGTGAGGCTGTGAGTTCCCCCGGCATCGTCACCAACTCCTCACCCTTCACCCGACACTGTCTCTGTGAAACGATCCCTGATGCCCTTGAGCACCGTGTTCCTTCTCTGTTTCACCATAACCACTCTGCACCCCTGGAGCGAATGCAATCCAGGCACTGTGATCACATGGGATGCCTTCCCACCACAAAGCCTTGAGGATGGAGAGCAGTCACTCGTCCCTACAGCCTAGCCCCTGTGTGGGGTGGCACTCTACAGCTGAACAATAGGGTCCACTGTCGTTACCCAATACTAGCAGTCATCGTGCCAGTGCAGTTTTTGTAAAATTGAATTAGCCTTGTTGTCTTTAGCTCTATGCTTGTTGATAGCACAGCTTATTATTTAGGATGTGAGCCTGCTGAACTGAAGCTAGGAGACAGCATCCCATTCCTGTAGAGCAGCAGCAGAAGTGGGGAGTTTGTGCCACCCCAATGTGCTCTGGAGTGGAGCTCCTCAAACCTAGTGCGCATACACAACACCCACTGGCCTCGTTAGGGTGAAAGATCCCATCAGCATATGTGCAGTGGGCCCAGGTCTCTGCATTTCCATCAAGGTACCAAGGGATGCTGCTGCTCAGGATTCACACAGGACCTAGCAAGGTCCTTCAGCCAGGTGAGCAAGACGGTCAACATAAGAGCACTTGATCAGCCTCTGGAGGAATTTTATTTTTGTTGGCAAAAACCCTCCAGTTGGCCTAAAGCCATAATTCAGTGTCAAAACTAATTTCAGCTAAATTGAAAACTAATGGCAATCACATAAACCACTGGCTATCCATTGACCATGCATAACACAGGATTAGTGTCACGTTGTAGTGGCTCCAGGCTCTTGGGGCACACTATCTGGGTCTCATGGCGCCATGCCACTTGCTTACAATGAGGACCTGGTAAGTTACACTCCTCCCTAAATCCCCAATTTCCCTTATCTATAAAATAGTGGCAGAAATAATTCCTCCTTATTAGAGTCTGAACGGGGCATAAGAAACAATTTGGGTTGCTCTTCGCACAATGCTGGCAAAATAGAAATATGGAACATATTTCCACTCTATTTTTATGGGCATTTTTTTTTCATTTTCGGGAAAGCTGCTCCAACAGGAACACTTAACAACCCATAGCTCAGTGCTGCCGCAACGGCAGTGGCCAGGCTTCGCCTCCCTGTTCTTCCTCTCAGCTGGACTTCCCCGTGCCGCCATTACTGGTGGGCTGCAACCTTCTGGAGCACAAGGGGTCCCGTGTGCCACAGAGCATCCTTTGATGGTTTGTTTATTGGGATAATATAAAGCAACCTTTCCACCTCTGTCTTTTGTATTGACGTTCCCAAGTTCCCTGCTCATTACCATCACTGTCTGGAGTGCAATCTAATTGCTAAGGCCCAGATAACCTGAATCTTCAGGGAAGACGCTCCTGACACCTGGCAGGGCACCCACCCCTGTTTTCAGCATGAATGACTCTCTAAGACCCTCCTCAGGGCACAGGTGAGGTGGTTCCCTTGCCAGACCACTGCCCGTCACAGGGTCTATATATTGAGTTTTTCCTTTGATTCTTATGTGAAGTTCATTTACATTAAAAAATGGATAGGAATATGACTGTCAAACCTCACTAACTCCTCTGTAGGGGTGTGATGATCGCAGTTTAAGAATCCCTCTCTCTGTTCAAGGTGCTGTCAAGGCAAATTAATTCCATTTTAGGCGTCAGGCTGTAGAGGCAACACAGACTCCAAGAACATACAGAATCAGAAAGGAAGAGCTTTGAAGGAGGACAAATTATATTGTATGATCAACAGGAGCACAAACAGGGGTGGGAAAGCCAGGTTCAAGTGACACAGGGACACTAACTCCCCTGAGAACGAGTAGGCAGGCTTCTTATAATGCCCCCAAATTTCTGTAGGCTAAAACGAAGAATGGTGTTGTTAATAAAATATTTGTTAATGATTCAAGCTGCACAAAAATTGGATTGGAAGAGTAGACACAAAAAATCTCTAACACTTGAGATGTCCAATTCTGGGCTGAAGGAACTAGAAGAGATAATGAGCTCTGATCCCATCAGGGTCTGTGACTGAAGCATTCAGTGAAAAGCTGATCCAGAATCCTTTCCATCTTAACTCCAAGTTAGAATCTGTGAATGTCTCTGGAAGCTACAGGGGATTAAAGAACATGTCTCCGAGTCCCAGACCAGGGCCAGCACCTGGCACGATGTCCTCAGGGTTGCACACTGAGTGAGCGGGTGGGACCTCTGTGTGGAACGGACCAGGGAGCTGCAGATCAGGAGGTACCCCAATCCTATCGTCAGCTAGTGAACACCCACCCAACTTCAGGGTTCTTTGTCTATTGAGTCAGCTTATAAAACCACAGGCAATTCCTAGTCCTGAACATCCCACTGTGACCGTGAGGACACACGCAGGAGACGCAATCACCTTGCATTCACGTTCACGCGGTAACTGCTTCTTACCCAGCGCCTGGAACTATCTCAATTATGTGAATAGTTTTATACTAGAGTCAAAAATAGGCTGCCTTTGGCAATAACAATAAAGTTAAAAAGGGTCCTGGCTACTCTGTGACTCTGTGGGGCCATTAGGTCCCTCAGTATTCCAAGTGAGACGGATAACAAGAGGACATTAAAATTTTAGCATCCTCGAACAACAGTATGGTTATTGCTTATTAATTATAACAAAGGAGCACAACTAATTAGTCTAATAGGTAGCATCATGTATGCCAGCAACACATCACAGAAAGGCAGTGGACCGCATAAAATTCTTCAGAGGAGCAAATGACGCCGTCTATTAGCAGTGGCTCAGCGCAGCTCAGGCTAGTGGAAATACACACAGAAGACAGAGCTTGATTCATAGCCTTTCATTTCGAGTGCAGATTACAGTTTGTGCAAGAGAACAATCCTTCTCTCAGGGATTGTGTTTTTCCCCTTCAGAGGAAACTAGGAACAATTTTCAACCCTTTTTACCTCTCTCCCCTCTCGATGAGAGCTCGGGGAATGGAGGTGCCGTCGGGGGAGGATGTCGTGGTGTTTGTCAAGTACAGCTACTGTGAGCAAGGACTTACGGATTCAATGAAAAGCACATTTTGGATTGAAAATATGCTGCTACACTGCTTTATAAAATCGCTTCTGAAATTTATATTCCTATCTTCATGGGTTAGTGCATGTACTTCCCCAGCAAAACGTGATTGTTTTGATGTTTTTTATTAATCTTATGGGTTGAAAATGTATCTAATAGTTCCTGTAATTTGTACACCCTTGATCTCTAGGACATTTTTATTATGTCAAGTGTCTGACATTCATACTTAAATCATTACTTCCTATCATTAGCAATTATTTTATTAAGTTGTTTTTCCCCAAAATGTAGAAGCTATTTATATATTCTGGGGATTAGTCAGTAAAAAGCTCTCAGATGTTCCAGATACAGGGATAAGCAAACGAGGAGGTTAAAGCCTGATATGGTGACCACACCTGTAATCCTGTAACTTGGGAGGCTGAGGAGGAAGGATTGCAAGTCTGAGGCCAGCCTCAGTAACTTAGCAAAGCCTTAGGAACTTAGTGGGACCCAGAAGTTCAGTGGATCAGACAAAGGGGAATGAAGGGAGGGGAGGGAGGATGGGAGTGGGAAAGAAAGTAGAATGACTTGGACATCACTTTTCTGTGCTCATATATGAATATACCACAGTGAAACTCCACATCATGTACAGCCACAAGAACGGGATCTTAAAGATTTACAGGTGATCAACAAATATATGAAAAAGTGCTCATCATCTCAAGTAATTAGAGAAATGCAAATTAAAACCACCCTGAGATTTCATCTCACTCCAATTAGAATGGCTATTATCAGGAATGCAAGCAATAATAAGTGTTGGTGAGGATGTGGGGAAAAAGGCACACTCATACATTGCTGGTGGAGTTGCAAATTGGTGTAGCTACTCTGGAATGCAGTGTGGAGATTCCTCAAAAACCTTGGAATGGACCCACCATTTGACCCAGTCATTCCACTCCTTGGTTTATATCCAAAGGTCTTAAAAAATCAGCAAATTATAGTGATGCAGCCACATCTATGTTCATAGCTGCTCAATTCACAATAGCTAGATTGTGGAATCAACCTAGATGCCCTTCAATTTAAGAATGGATAAAGAAACTGTGGTATATATACACAATGGAATATTACTCAGTCATAAAGAAGAATAAAATTATGGCATTTGCTGGTAAATGGGTGGAGATAGAGATTATCATGCTAAGTGATATAAACCAAGCCCAAAAAATCAAATGCTGAATGTTTTTTCTGATCAGTGGATGCTGATACATAATGGGGGCGGTGAGGGATTATGGGTGGGATAAGAAAAGAATGGAGGAAGTATGGATGGTGTAGAGGAAAGTGGGACGGGAAGGGGTAGGGGAAGGAAAGATAGTGGACTGAGACAGTATTACCCTATGTATATGTAAGATTATATGAATCATGTGAATCTACGTTGCGGAAAAAAGATATATTCCCTGCTGTATAATTGTATCAAAATGGGTTCTACTGTCACGTATAATTAAAAAGAGCCAATAAAAAAGAAAAGAATGGGATCTTAATTAGAATAAATTATATTCCGTGTATGTACAGTATGTCAAATACACTCTGTTGTTATGTCTATCTAAAAAGAGCAAATAAAAAATAAAATAAAATAAAATAAAATAAAATAAAATAAAATAAAATAATGAAAAGGTCTGGGCATATGACTCAAGTGGTTAAGCACCCATGGGTTCAATCCTGGTACCAAAAAGTAAAACAAAACAAAAAAAAAGGTGTTAAAACCTCAGTAACAGGCTTTTTAAGGACACAGAGTAGAAACATGGACATGATGAATAAATGAATGGGAAATCTTGGGGCAAATGGAAATTAGTAAAAAGAAGCCAAATTTTAGAACCAGTCACTCTAGTTAGTACAATATCTCAAAGGGGGAATTCACTGGGTGAGATCAGCAGCATGTTGGACACAGTAGGGGAGATCAAGTCAGTGAATATAAAAGGGGAACGGTGGGAATTAAGCAATGTGGACGGCAGACATCACAGTAGCGGATGCTAGACACTTTGCATATCGGTGACAGTATGTATTAGTTGTGAATGACAGATTCACAGGAGACTTGTTTTAGTCACATGGACACAGATCTTATCACAATAGCAGCATTGATGAGGCCATCTCCTCTCGCCTCCCATTTTATAAGCACTGTCTCCCTACAATGACATCTACCTCTTGAATATCAAGGACAACAACTATGGTGTCTCATGAGACTGGTTTACAGACAGAAGTGCTTTCTCACTGTCCCATCTCACCCTGCCTGAACTTCACCCATCGATAGACACAGGGATCTATTTTCTATAACAAATCCTTCCCAAATCCTCATCTTGCTCTCCACCCACTCTGAGGCTCCGAACCATCAATGCACCTTCTCTGTGTCTGCACTTAGGCGGGTAAGCGTCATCAGAGAAGGACACGGAACTGTGCTACTGGTCACTTTAAATCATGTCCACACACATCAGTACCTACCTTGCATTGCCTGCTGAATACATCCTGAGTCTGTTTTTCATCCTCCAGGAAGTGAGACACATTCTGCTCTATGCAAACCTCCAGCATTCTTTCCTTCTCCCCTTCAGTCACCCAGCTACTTGCTACAACCCACAACTCAAATAATGACAGTTCACCTGTTGTCCTTTTGCTGTATTTACAAACTTCTTTGAACCTGGATCCATGTTCTCTGTCTCAGTCATTGTTATAATGGAAGAACAAAAGAAGTATTGAAACTTTTATCCACAGCCCCCCAATCAACTTGTACTTGGCCTCCTGTATTCCTTCACCATTTGCCTAGGAGAGCTTTCCTCTGGCAGTTTCTCTCTTCCTGCAAGACTAGCATGTCTAACTCATTGCTAGAATTATCTCAGTAATACATCAACATTTCTCAGAAGATGTTTCGAGTCAACGTCCATGTGTTATAAAGCTAACTGAAATCCAGATTTAATTGTCCCTTCTCTGCTAAAATCAAAACTTTTTCTTTGAGCCTTTCATATTACTTTACCCTGGCTACTTACCCTACTCCCATGATTTTTTCATCATAGTAAATGGTTCCACGATTCCAGCAGTCTGACAGGAAAGGGAAGCCAAGTCCTCAGTGATCCATGGATGAGCCTCTGCTGAACAGAAGCCCTGGATGATGAATTCCTGAACTTGGACGTCATTTTACACTGTGTTCCCACAGAAGCTGAGGAAGGGTCAGCTTAGAATGTAAACTTTCATAATTTAAGACTGCTTCCTGCCAGGAGTGATGGTGCACGCCTGCAATTCCAGGGGGGATCGTGAGTCCAAAGCCAGCCTTAGAAAATTAATGAGAGGGCTGGGGATATAGCTCAGTTGGTAGAGTGCCTGCCTTGCAAGCACAAGGCCCTGGGTTCAATCCCCAGCCCCGCAAAAAAAAAAAAAAGAAAAAAGAAAAAAAAAAGAAAATTAATGAGGCAATAAGCAACTTAGTGAGAACCTGTCTCTAAATAAAAACATATATATATAAAGGGCATTTTAAGACTGTTGTAGCTTCTGTGATGGGCATGACATCAGAGTATTATAATATATGCACAGAATGTCCCAAATCCAAAGTTCTTGGTTCCCACACAAAACATGGCAAACCTCATCAATTAAATCTCCACGACAGTGGTAACTGACACTACTTCTCCAACCACAATCCATAACCATAGCAGCAAGCACAGCCCATAGTACTCATTTTCTCAACATATCACCTGTACCCATAGTTTTGCTCTTCTAGACTATTTCCTACAACAGAGAGGAGCTTGAATATTCACATATGTGGTATTGATATGGGGCCCCATCTCCAGCCCTGCAAATAATTACCTGGAATTTCAGCTGCTGTTACCACCTTTTCCTTTCACCTGTATTCATATCAGCTCAGATGTCTCTTTTACATAAAGCCATATTTATCTATTTACCTCTTTGGCCTGGAGTCCCCCTTCTTTTTCCTTCTAATAAAAAATATCAGCCACATTAACCACTCAACGATACCAGAAACCTCCATATGATTGATGTCAACATGTTGAGTTCAACACATGTTCAAAACCTATTTCTTATTTATTTTATATATTTTTATTTGTTCTAATTAGCTATACATGAGAGCAAAATGCATTTTGGTTCATTGTACATGAATGGAGCACCAATATTCATTTCTCTGGATGTACATGCTGTAGAGTCATACCATTGTTGCAATCATACAAGTACCTAGGGTAAGGATGTCGATCATCTCATTCCACCATCTTTCCCACTCCCCACCATCTTTCTCCTCACTCCCTTTTTTACCTCCTCAAAATATTGAACTTAACTTGTTTTAAAAATTGAACTCATAGAGCTGGGATGTAGGTCAGTGGCAGAGTGCTTACCGAACATGCACAAAGTCCTGAGTTCAATCCCAAGAAGAAAAAATAGTCGATTAGTTAACTACTTTATTATTGTTAAAAAGCCAATA
>JAJEJO010020141.1:0-54327 GCA_020662805.1 Glaucomys volans | reverse complement strand
AAAAAATGAGAAATTATACTCCATTTATGCATGATATATCAAAATGTATAAATGCATTCTATTGTCATGTACAACTAATTAGAATAAATACAAAAATTAATTTAAAAAATCTGGCTGTGTACTGGCCCTTCCTGCAATTTCAGCTACTTGGGAGGCTGAGGCAGGAACACCAAGAGTTCCAGGTCAGAGGGCCAGTTTGAGGCTAGCCTGGGTGACTTACCAAGACTCTGCCAAAAAAAAAAAAAAGAAAAGAAAAGAAAAGGAGAAGGAGAAGAAGAAGAAGCCACCTTAATTCTTTTTTTTTCCTTTTGTAACAGGGATTGAACCCTTAGCCACTGAGCCATATCCCCAGATCTTTTTATGTTTTATTTAGAGACAGGGTCTTACTGAGTTGCTTAGGGCATTGCTAAGTTGCTGAGGCTGGCTTTGAACTTGCAATCCTCCTGCTTCAGCCTCCTGAGTTGCTGAGATTATTGCAGGGGCTAAATCACCTTAATTCTTTGACTAATTCTTAATCTAACAGGCAATTGTTTGTTTAAAATAACAATAGTTACAATGTATTCAATGATTACAGTTTATGTAGACATGAAACACTGAATGATAGCAATACAGGGAGAGAAGGAAGGAATTCCTAATACTTTGTTATTATAAAGTACTTTTTAATTTAAAAGTGGAATGGAATTAGTTGTAAAGATACATTGCAAATTCTAGGGCAACCAGTTAAAATGTAAAAAACAAAATAAATAAACTGATATGCTAAGGAAGGCGATACAAATGTAATTGTATAAAATGCTCAAAAAAAAACACACACAAAGCAGAAAAAGGGGAAGACAAAAGCAGGCATAAAGAAGAAGGGAAACAAACAAAACTGTGATAAATATGGTAGGTATTAATCCATCTATATAGGCAATCACTTAAAACATTAATGAACTAATTAATTTAAAATGATGTTCATTTAAAATAAACTGTTAAGAGTAGATCACAAAACAAGACTCAACTATATGTTGTCTATAAGAAGCCCACTTTAAATATAAATACATGTAGATTAAAAGTAAAAGGATGAATAATTATGTCAAAATGAACCCCAATATTATTTATAACTATAATGCACTAATAAAAAATTTAAAAGGATGAAAAAGTACCATACTAACACTAATCAAAAGAAAGATGGAATAGCAATATAAATTTCAGAACAAAGATAATATTATGGATAGAGAAAAGTATTACATGATTATAAAGGAGAATACTTCAAGAAGACAGATACAATAATCCTTAATATGCATGTGCCTAACAATGATGGAGCATAAAATACATGAGGTAAGGCAGGCATAGTGGCCCAAACTTGTAATCCCAGTGACTCAGAAGGCTGAAGCAGGAGGATCACAAGTTTGAGGCCAACCTCAGCAACTTAAAGAGGCCCTGTCTCAAAATAAAAAATAAAAAGGGATGGGGATGTGGCTTAGTGGTAAACTGTCCCTGGGTTCAATCTCCAGTACTGCAAAAATAAATAAGGCAAAAACTGAGGGAACTACAGGAGAAATAGATGAATCCACTATTACAGTTGAAGGTTTTAACACCCCTTTATCAGAAATGAACAGAACTAGCAGACAGAAAATCAGCACGGGCCTAGTTGAACTCTACAACACCAAATATCAACTGGATATCATCAACTGGAAGTCTTAGCCAGAGCAATTAGTCAAGAGAAAGAAAGGGCACTGAAATCAGAAAGGAAGAAGTAAAATTTTGCCGGGTGCTGTGGTGCACACCTGTTATCCCAGCAACCCGGAAGACTGAGACAGAGTATTGCAAGTTTGAGGACAGCCTCAGCAATTTAGCAAGGCCCTAAGCAGCTTAGCAAACCCTGTCTCAAAATAAAAAATGAAAAGGACCAGGGATATAGTTCACTGATAGAGTGCCCCTGGGTTCAATCCCCAGTACCATAAAAACAAAACAAAAAGGAGAATCTTCTCTGCTTGTAGGTGACAAGATCTTATACATGGATTTAAAGAAAGGAAAAATATCTTCACCAAATATCATTTAGTTTACAAAAAAATGCAATAAAGTTTCAGGATCCAAAATCAACATGTGAAAATCAGTATAGTGTTTCTATATACTAACAGCAAACTATCCCAAAAAATCAATAATCCATTTACAATAACATAAGAACAAAAATATTTAGAAATTTTATTGAAGCAGCAAGAGACCAGTACACTGAAGACTATAAAACACTGATGAAACAAATTAAAGACAAATAAAATGAAAGATACCCACATTCATAGAATAAAGGAATTACTATTGTTGAAATGCCTATATTACCCAAAGTGATCCACACTTGCAATGCTGTCTGTATGGAAATTCCAATGACATTTTTCACAAAAATAGACAAAATTCCTAAAATTCACATGGAACCACATAAAGACTACAAGCAGCCAAAGCAATTTTGGGCAAAAAGAACAAAGCTGGGGGCATCAAAATGCCTGACTTTAAAATATTATACAAAGCAATAATAACCAACACAGCACAGTGCTGGCATTACAAAACACACAAACCAATAGAACACAATGGATAACACAGAAATAAGTCCATACGGCTACATTAAACTGATCTTCAACAGAGTTGGCAAGAGCACATAATGGGAAAATGGAAGAAGAACTCCATCTTCTTCCTTAAACTTGAGGGCTATTTCAGGGGAGGAAATATCTTTAGTGGTGAAGAAATGTTTGGGAAGTTCAGTTTTTATTTCAGATTCATCTTCTTCAATTAGAGTCAAGGAAAATTAAATCTTCACTATATTAATAATGTATCATATATTTGAAAATTGATAAGCTAGATCTCAAAGAGAAATCTCACCATACACACAAAAAGATAATTATGTGGGGTGATGAAAATATACTTTAAATGATAAATGTTATGTGTAATTTACCACAATTTTAAATACCAATTGTTTCTAAAAAACTAGAAACAAACAACTGAGAAATGAAATGATACTTAAAATGTCATTTCCAATAGCACCAAAAAATAAAATGCCTAAGGATAAATTTAATATAATAACTCTAAAACTCTTACTCTAATAACTCTTGGAAACTACCAAACAATGCTGAGAGAAATAGAGACTGAAATCAATGAAAACTTATACCAAATTCATGAATTGAATGGCAATATTGCTAAGATTACAATTTTTCACAAATTGATTTTTTTTCCACAAAACTGGAAAGGCTGATTTTCAAATTTATATTAAAATACAAAGAACCTAAAATAATCAAGACAATTGTGATTTTTAAAAAAGCATAAAGTAGAAGGACTTGCCCTCTCTAATCTCAAGATTCACTATAAAACTATAATAATTAAGACAGTGTGGTGTTTGTTAGGATAAATAAATAAAATCCAGAAGTAGCGTACCCTTTACAGCCAACTAACTTCAGGCAAGGGTGCCAATATAATTCAACGCAAGAAAAGGGAATCTTTGCAACAAGCAATGCTGAAAACACTGAATATCCATATAGATAAAAATTAATACTGACTCTTATACCACACACAAAAATTAGTTCAAGAAAGACTAAAGACCTACATATAAAAGCTAAACTTGTCATGTGCCTAGAAAAAAATCAGTAGAGAAGTGTTATCGGAAGACCGCAGAGTAGGTAGCTTCCGGGCCATCCTCCCATAGGGTTGCTTAAATACAATGCTTACCTTCCTCCCATTGTTGAGTATGGGCATGGTGCAAAAGAGACAGGATGTACACACAATCCAGGGCCACCTGCCCTGTGCATGACCAGTGTGGATCAGCTGCCCCTCCACTTGCCCCAGTGGATGAGTCCTTCCATTTAGGTGCAAGAAGGTTGACAAGAAGTCAAACTCTCCTCTGATCCTCTGAGCCTGAAAGAATGTTTGCCTCTAAATGGAACTCCATTTTCTTCCTTAAACTTGAAGGCTATTTCAGGGGAGGAAATATCTTTAGTGGTGAAGAAATGTTTGGGAAGTTCAAGTTTTATTTCAGATTCATTTTCTTCAATTAGAGTCAAGTAAAATTAAATCTTCACTAAGAAAATAGACATATGGTATGATCCCATTTTTATGAAAGTATTTCTATCTCTCTTATCTGTAAAAATGCATAGAAATATGTCTAGCATGATGTACCAGAAATGTTAATGACGGTTATATTTGAATCATGAAACTTGAGGTAATACTTTTATTTTCTTTTTGTACTTTTCTGAAATGTTTAAACCATTTATAGGGAGCATACACTGTTTTCACAGAAAGAATAATTTTATTTTTTTAAAAAAACTGACATCTTGGCAAGAGCTCTCAGGGTTTAAAGCTTTCATTTCTACCTTCTTCCTCTTGCTCCCACGAATCTCTCCCAGGCTCCTCATTTCTCTCTTCCCTCCCTTTTCATCCCTCACCTTTCTCCTTCCTCTGCATTCACCAGGTCCAGCCTTTCTCCTCCAAGCTGAAAATACCTGTCCAAGTGCTTAAAACCCACTAGCCCACAGGAGCAAAAAGGGTGCTGGAGGTGGAGCATTTTTAGAGGGTTTTGAGGTCTCAGGGATTCCTCCTTTCCCTTCCCTCACACCAGCAGAGGAGGAAAGAGCAGGTAGGGCAGAGTGGGGCAATGGAGAGGGAGCACTGGCCCAAACGCCACTCTGGGCAACTTTCACCCATGGAATCCTGGGGGATCAAAAAGTTTGAATCTTATTCTTGGCTCCACATCATCCTCACTATTTGCCCCCAGAACATTTACCTTTACATCACCAACTTCCTCTTGCATATTGATATTTTGTCTCATGGGTCTGTACCTGGAAAGGGCTGGAATGTGGGAAGGCATCCCTCATCTGAGCTGCCCTTGTAACAAAACTATTACCCTCCTCCCCCATGCCAGGACTGGGGACCAGAAAGCAGAGAGGCCTGAACCACTCTCTCCTAAGCCACTGGAACTTATGGTTGAATAAGAGAGAGCCAGGCCCTCACAGTCCAAGGTCTATCCTGGAGTTTTCACAGAACCAATGGAAGGGGATAGACAAAAGGATAGAAATGGGGCTGGGAGGGTCTTTGAGCAAAGCCATCAGAGAAATACCCATGCTTCAGTGTAAACTCTGGCTGTTCAGTTAGAGCACCTGGTAGTTATGATCATGGATGGTTAATTCACCAAAATGGGCAACTCCAGGGAGAATCCCAAATGCTTGGCATCTCTGATCCTCAGTCCCCAGAAGAAGCAGGGCTGTCTTTTAGAACTCCAAGTCTAACATAAGCAGACCCAAACATCCCTTCCCTTTCCTAGGCAGAGGTGCTAGGACTTTGAGGGACATGGATTGTGGCATTGGAGAGAAGGACAACCAGAGACCTTAGCCTAGGTCACCCACGACTGGGAAGAAAACTTGGGGTTGGGGAAGCTGGCAAAGCCTGGTCTTTGTAATGTAAGTAAGGATTAAGAGTTGAAAAGGCCAAAATTCTCAAACCACAATACTGTAAGTGTGGGGGAGGGGTGGTCATGTAAGATTGGGGCTATGTGTGGAGGCCACACTATAAGTGTGGATCAGGGAAGGGGGAACAAGCAAAGGAAAGGCAGGAAGATGGGACATCTTCCTGTGGCAGGAAGATGTGAGAACTGGTCCTTAGGAATTTTTCATCCATTTCCTGTACTTCTCTCTGGACCCCCAGACTTCTGGCTCTTCCACTTAGATGGTGGCTGGAATAAAGGAGATTCTCCAATAAATACCTTTTTTTATCTGTGAACAATGCTCATTACTAGTTTTTAATTTTTCATATTTATTCATTTTTACATTTTAAAGAAAATACCCTGAACCATGCAAAGAAGGGTTGCTTTTGGGGTGCAAGTAGATCAAAGCCTCAGAGCTTCTGGGGGTGGAGGATTATAGGCAAAAATTCCCTGAGTCCAAGTTGGCAGGAAGACCCCAAAAAGGCCACATGGAAGGAGGGGACTTCAGGTGCCAGGAGTTGCAGCACCCTGGTGACCAGTCCCTGGGAACTACACTCAGATCTGGGTTGTAAGAGGCCAGGAAGCTAGAATAAAGACCACCCCAATAGGGTTGCCTAAATTAGCAGATGAAAATACAGGATACACAGTTAAATATGAATATCAGATAAACAAAAGCTTTTCATATAAGGTATGTCCCAAATATTGTGTGAGACATGTCAATACCAAAAGAATTTATTTTGCTGTTTATAGTCTTCAGAGTTGAGTATTCTACATTTGTCATTCTTACATCCCAGATATCAACTGAGGAGGAGAAGCCATTCCTGCAATTATTTTGTTTCCATTTTTTCAATTGTTAACCCAAATCTCCAGTTTCACCAGCTTGCAGATGCAAATGAGGTCACTAGAAACAAAAATTGTCCTTGGCCTGCCCATCCCCTAACACAGGACCTTGTCCCTCTGAACTTACTGCAGACCCTCTTGAAGCTGTCATCCTCTTTGGGTTCAGTGCCCTCTAGGCCACATGAAGGCAGCCTTGCCTGACCCGAGCCATGTGACCTAGGCTGGGCCTTGGTGCCCTCTGCTGGTGATCCCCAAATAGAGAACCCAGGAGATGTCTAAGGACTTCACTACATTCCTGGGGCCAGAAGCACTCCAGGCTCTGGAGCCAGCACCCTTTCCTGACTTCCTGCCACACCCAGCAGTAGACAGCCTCTCCAAACTGCCCAGCTTCTGCCCTCCCTGCTTCCTCTGCCCACTTCATAAGCTCTTTTTGACTTTGTATGTGCCAAATGAATAGGTGACATTCAGTACCATGCTCTTGGTGACCTCTATCCCAAGCATTCAGCCTGCCTCTAAGCTGACCATTGGCTCTTCTAAGTGCCAGGTAGCCAGCCATGGAAATGACCACTGTTTCCCAGAGGTCACAGTCACTCCACACCATCCTGCCCTCACACCAGTAGTGCCTTAGCCAGTCTGTGGTGACTCCTTTAAAACAAGAATGGTTTATTCATTTTCAATCTCCCCAAAGACAGGGCTAGGTTTGTTTTAGTGGTTTCCAGATCCTAGCATCAGGCACAGAGTAGAGTGACAAATACTACCAAATAAAGACTGGAAAGCTGGGAAGAGGGGGTGGGGCTTCTGTGGGTCGAGGATTAAAAGTGATTTTTTTTTTAAATAAAGCCACTTTATTTACAGATAATACAAAATAAACCACAGGACAAACTACTGTTCAGAGAGAGGGAGAGCTCCCAAAACAACTGCCCTGCCCATTCCAGAGTAACGTATAAAAAAATTAAAAAGCCTTACGAGCAGAGAGGAGCTGAGCTGGAAGCACCTTTGCTGATTGGGGATTGGGGCCTATGATCCTCAGTCAACCCTCATGCTAGGGCACAACGAAGCCTGGCTCTCTCCCCTCTGAGCCCTGGGCCTGGCAAGCAGAGGACACAGTTACAAGGGCAGCTTGTGGCCATTGCAAAGGCCCCCTGGCCAAGGATCCTGACTTCTGAAGGGTTGGGACAAGTAGGTGGGTAAGAGATTTTGGGGGTGGGCATGGAATGGGTATTATTGCGCTGCTCCAGCCAATTTCCTCCTGATCCTGGACATGATCTGCACTGGGTTCCAGGGAACAGCCATATCAGAGCAGGAGTGTAGGGTCTTCAAAGCGATGACGTTGTTGAGTCCACCACCTCACGGCCATTGCAAACAGTGGGAACAAACTGTGAGCCAGACCCTAGGGAAAGAAAGCCAGAAGTTGGGGATGACCCTGAAGCCTCCATAGAAAGCAGGAAGCAAGGAAAGTAGAACTGTGGAGGGAAGCATCCCCCTTGCCACCCTCTTGTGTTCAGTGTCATCCCCAGGCAAGGAATCTCAGCAACATGGGGAGTAGACCGCACCTGAGGAGCTTGCTTGGGAGGGGAACCCAGGTAGGAAAGGGTGCTTAGGATGCTGACCTTGGCCAGGGCTGGAGCTGGCCCTGGCAGCAGCACTGCCAAAGCGGCTGGTGGGAGCCCGATGACTAACCACATTTTTCTGTGGCTGGAAGAGGATGATGTGTAGCTTGGGTGCGAAGAGGCAGCCAAGCACCACAGAACCACTGAGGCTGACCGACACACACATGGTGGTAGTCTGTACCTGCAAGGGTTGAGTGGATAAACAGGCACAGGTCAAGGATGTCTGTCCCAAAGGCCTGACCCTGGCCCCAGGACCCCCTTCCCAGGATGTGGGAGAGGTAGTATGCATCCACTGGACCTTGGTGGGCACAGTCCCAGTATCTGTCCTGGTAGACATTTCCCAGAGACCCCAAAGTTCCACCTGTGGAGATGACATGCAGGGGTACATGTATATGTAGGGGCGTATGCATGTGAGGAGGGTGAGCTAGCATGCATACCACTGCATGTCTGTGTGTATGTATGTATGTACAGTAGTGAGTGTACAGGTCTGTGTGTGTACAAGTGTTTGGGGGTGTAGGATGTATGGATATGGACTGTATGTAGGCAGGGAAATATGTATGTGTATGCCAGGATGTATAAAAATATGTGTGCATGTGTATGTGTATATATGTGCAGGTATGTATGTTTGTGTGTATACAAGAGTGTATATGCATGCATGGTTGGCTACTGTGTATATGTATGCCCTGGGTGAGTCCTTAGCTATGACTGGCATGAAAATGCAAATTATATAGAAATTCAGGCTGAGTCAGAGCAGATTTCCTTCTCAACCTTAGCCTCCAAGCAGGTGGCCCAACAGGTGCAAGCAGAGCAGCCAAGCCCAGCAGTCCCTGGTTCCCAGCACTATATCCCACACTTCTGTCCTGGGGAAAGAATCTTTGCCAGGATATTTGCCACAATTTCCCTGCTCCTTTAATTGTTAAGATTGTTGGTTCAGACCCTGCACTGCATCCTCAAGCTAAGTGACCTTGGGCACAGGATTGACCCTCCAAGTCTCTGTTTTTTTGTCAGTAAAATAGGAGAGCCTACACCCTACATCTCCCCCTACCCTCTTTGCTTCATCTTTCCTGCCTTCCTTTCATCTGTAGACTTCCTCTCCAGTGAAACCCTTAAGCCTCTGGAACATATTTCTGCACCCCATCTCCTCCCAGGTTAGAGCTGACATCTCTTTTTGTTTTTCTTCTTTTCAGTACCAGGGATTGAACCCAGGGGCGCTTAACCACTGAGCCACATCACCAGCCATATATATAATTTAGAGATAAGGTCTCACTTAGTTGCTTTAGGACCTAAGTTGCCGAGGCTGGCTTTGAACTCAGGATCTTCCTGCCTCAGCCTCTCAAGTCAGTGGAAATACAGTGTGTGCCACCAAGCCTGACTGACATCTCTTATCTCTAACCTGAGTTCCCCACCTCCCTGGTTATTTCCCCAGTCCCTATTCAGCCCTTTACCTTCCCCTGGGGTCCACACAAGCTGTGGATCCCTGAGTGAGCATATAGCTTCGTGGAGCATCAGTTATCAGGAGATGAACTGAAAAACAGGAATCCAAGGGTCCAGGATCCCATGCCCTCCCCCCTCTGCAGCAGGCAGCTCACCCGATAGTCACTGGAGGTGACATAGAAGATGGGCAGGAATGCCAGCCAGATGATGCACGTGGTGTACATAGTGAAGCCAATAAACTTTGCCTCATTGAAATTTTCAGGGCACTTGCGGGTCTTGAAGGCATAGAGCGTGCAGAGCGCAATAAGGAGCACGTTGTACGCCAGAGAGCCCAGCATGCTTGCATCACGGTGGTTACAGCGCAGTGTCACCACCTCCCTTCGTTCAGGGGCTGTCTCTTTGCCTGTTCCTGGTGCCTCCACCACCAGCCAGGCAGCCACAACGAGCAGCTGGCCTGAGATAAGTGCCAGGCAGATGGCGACCTGTGAGGCAGGACTGATAAAGCGTGGTCGCTGGGCCCCCTCCCGGGCCCCACCAAAGATGCGTGCAATGCGGTTAGTCTTGGTGAGTAGGGCTGAGTAGCAGACAGAGAAGGCAGTGCCCAAACCAAGGCGCCGTAAGGTGCACACAGCTGTGGATGGCTTGGCAATGAAGATGAAGGTCATGCAGTAGCAGAGGAAAACACCACCCAGCAGGATGTAGCAGAGCTCCCGACCAGAGGCCTTGACCACAGGAGTGGCATTGTGCCGCACAAAGACACCCAGCACAAAGAGGGTGGCCACGGCACCGAGGCAGGCAATGGTGACAGGTCCCACTGCCCAAGCATCACCCCAGTGGATGTACTCCTGGGGCAGCTCAAAGCAGCCAGTCAGGCTGGCATTCGGCCAGTAGCCCAGACCGCAGTCCGCGCAGGTGAACTCATCCAACCGATACTCGTAGGGCTGGCAGGGGATACAGAGCCAGCAGCAGACCTCACCCGGCTGCACGCTTTTCACCTCATTCTGAAGGCAGGGCTCACTGCAACGAGAGGCAGGCAGGGGTCCAGCGGAAGGCAAGGCCCATGGGATGAGGCTAGTGTCCAGAGTCAGGCCTTCTGCCCAGTAGCCCACCTTCTGGTAACGATAGCGCCCATTGCCTGCCCGCAGATAGGTGAAGATGTTGTAGCGGCCAATACCATCACCAAAGCGGTCGAAGCGGACCTCATTGTGAGTGTCAGCTGGGCGAAAGGGGGCTAAGATGGGGGAGGGAAGGAAGAAAAGGTTGGACCAGTGGGTTACCCTGGTGGAAAATCAACCCTCACCCTCACATGGATCCCAAACCCCAAAGCTAAGGCCATCACTAGCTCTTCCAAACTTCATTCCAACACTAAAGCCCATCTTGACCCCAGCCATTTTCCATTTTTCTAAGAGAGGTTACAACAAATTCTAACCCCTAAATTCCAGCATCAAACCTCAGTTTTCATCAATTCTAAACTCCAAAGGCAACCCCAGCCTTAAAGCCAAGTGAATTCCACAAATCTAATGCTGGTACCAATCCCCAACCATGACTTGCCAAATCCAACCTCAGATCTAGTCTCAGACACTTTTCAACCCAGGCCCCAAACCCCAATTTTATCACAACACGGCCCCCTCCTCAAACTTAACACAGAGAACCCAAAGCCAAGCCAGCCTCGGGTACAATCCAGGTCCCACTAATCCTACCAATAACCTCAGCTCCATCCCCCACCAACCCTAACATGATCCCAGTGCAAAAAGAATTCCAACCTCAGTATCACCTGCAACCAGTTCCGTTCACAGAATGGTCACTGCCACTCTCCACCCCAACTCCATCCCCTGTGAACCTTACATTGCTCAGCAGGCTCCAGAGTCAGGACTACACCTTCCCTGGTGCCAGTAAGAAATCAGGGTTCAAGAAAACAGATGACATTCTTAAGTCTCCATGAGTGAATTGTTCAGCCTGGATTCAAACCCAAGATCCCCCAAGCTCTTACTTTTTCCAGCCCATGTCAAAGTTCTCAAAATCCATTTCTAACCCAACCATAATTCTACCCAAGCCCAGCAGGCTGAATATAGCCTTCCTCTGATCTCAACTCAATCAGACCCCACAGTCCAACTCTAACCTCTACTCTCATTCTATCACAACTCTGAATGTCAATCTGATTGAAATTATAGTTGGCACAGGTCCCACAGTTGTAGAGTCAACCAAACCTGGAATCAAAAAAAACATTTTTTAAAATCACTTAATCCTCTTATGGTTGCATCTGTACCTAACATGTACAGGCTTATTTTTTTGTTATTATTATTCCTTCAACAATACAGTATAACAACTACTTACATAGCATTTACATTATATTCAGTATTATAAGTAATTGAGAGATATTTTAAAGTAGACATGAAGCCAGGGATAGGTTATATATAAATACTACACAATTTTATATAAGGGATAAACAACCCCAGACTTTGTATCCATGGGGATCCTAGAAACAGTCCCCCAGGGATACTGAGGATGACTATACTTGTGGTCTTAACCCTGACCATTGATTCCAAGCTATGGCAGCCTCTCTCACTGCTCCCAAGATGATTCTTCCTGAAATCTGGTGAAGACTCTAAATGACTCTCATTGTTCTTCAAACAAGCATTTTAACTTTTGATTTGAAGACATTTAGACCACTTTAGATGGCAAATCAAGATTAGGAATAGAAGTTTTCCCTAAATTGAGTGTCATTTCAACGTTCACCCTCAATCCACTCTGATTCAGATTCTTGCTGCTATCTAAGAATGGATTTGGAATCCCATGGTTTCCACCCCAAGCAAGATAAAGGAGTCAGGAGGCAGGGCAAGATCCAAGCAGGAGCCAAAGACTTTTAAAAATAGCAGGACCAGGCCAGAGGTCTTCTGCTTTGAAGGGTCCCAGGAAGTTGAACCTCAGCAAGCCAGATATGGCAGCACACACCTGTATCCCCAACTACTTGGGAGGCTGTTAGGAGGACCAAGATTGAAGGCCAGCTTGGGCAAATTAGTAAGATCCTGTCTAAAACTAAACAATAAAGAGGGCTGGAGTTGTATCTCAGTGGTAGAGTGCTTGCCTAGCATGTAGGAGGCCCTGGGTTCAATTCCCAGTGCTACAAAAAGAAAAAAGAAGCAAAATATTGACCCAAGCTCCAGTTCTAGTCCTCCTGCCTAGTAGTCCTTGTCCTGGCTCTGACACCAGCCCCCTAGGAGAGTTCTTTACTTGTGCTACGCTATTTTTTTCTCAGCCAAGTAATGGAACATGAAAACCTGTTTCCCCTCTTCCTCTGAGAGCCAGCAAGCTGATGGACACTAGCCAGAAATATTACCGTCAAACTTGACATTGAGTACGAAGTCCTTGTAGAGGCGGCGCCCATTGACAGGCCGCATCGCATCACACAGGTGGGTGGTATTAGGGCAGAGGGCACGGTGCATATTGTGCAGTGCATGGGCCATGGCATACACTGCATTGACCACAAACATGATCTTGGACTCCTGCTCAAAGGGCACCGCCCGCAGAGAGTGGGCTGCACAGTCTTGCTGCCGGAAGCTGCAATGGAACCTCTGCTCCCAGAACTCACGGAACCAGGGGTTCCGGCTGTTGTTCCAGGGGTCCAGGCTCTGGAAGTAGGAAGCAAAGTCACTGATAGGGTAGGAGGCCAGCTCGATGGTGATGGCACCCTCAGCAGCCCCCTCACTGCCTGCCACCACACTCTCCAGGGCCCCCCAGCCATCACTGGCTACCCAGGTGAAGCTAGCATTGAGGCGCTGGGTGGCAGCAAGCAGCTCCCGGGCATCCTCTGAACGGGTAAACAGAACAGCCACACGGGCACTGGGCTTCTGCAGCAGTGCTCGCACCACACCCTCAAAAGCTGCACGGCTCATGGCACGGCCCACCTTCTCTGAGGTGGCCACACAGATGTTGCGAGCACGAGCCTCTAGCTCAAAGGCCTCAATACCTGTCTCACCATAGTCACCCTCAGATGCCACAGTGGACACATAGGTCCAGTTGAAGAAGCGGAGAATTTCAGCCATAGCCTTGGCTTGGAAAAAGTCAGGGGGAACTGTGCGGGCAAAGTAGTCATAGCGGGACTTGTCACTCAGCTTGGCGCTGGTGGAAGCATAGCTGATCTGTGGGATTTGAAATAGTCGCAGAAGGTTGGCCACCTGGGGAGAGGTAGAGAAGGCAAAGATAAAAGAACAGGTCAAATGAGCACTAGAGACAGAGTATTCCCCACATCTAGCGATCAACCATCTCCACAGGATAGCCCTGAAGATTTCCTCTCTCAGAAGGCCAAATCTTAATTTTTGTATGTGTGTGTGATACTGGGGACTGAACCCAGGGTGTTTTACCATCAAACTACATCTCCAGTCCTTTTTATTTTTTGAGACAGGACTACTCAGTTACTGAAGCTGGCCTCAAACTTGCCATCCTTCTGCCTCAGTCCCAGAGTCCAAGTTGCTGGGATTACAGGTGCACCTGTAATCAAATCTTAATTTGAAGAATCTTCAACCTAGGAGTGGGGAATTTCTGTGCCTTCCCAAGGATTGAGAGAGAAGACCTAGGGCGAGGCCCCAGGGTCCTGAGTTACACCTGAACCAGATGTAAGGCACGGGAGCCAAGAAAGACTGGCATTTAGCTGCACCCTGAGCCTCAGTTTCTCATCCTTTCAAGACTGCTGAGCAGATAAAAATGATACTGCACAAACACCACAGTGCCTGGCATATGGAAGCTGATAGGGATATGGGCAAAAGAGAAGGTGGGAATGCTAAGGTGTGGGCCCTGCTACGGGAGGCTAGCAACCCTGGATGGGAAGGAGGTAACCCAGCTCCTGGAAAAAAATGCATGGGGTCCTGACAAGAACTGTGTAGAGGGGGACTGGGAAAGCACTTCAGAGGCTCCTAATGAAGACTTCAGCAAGTACCCATCCCTGTCCCCAGTCAGGGCTGCAGCTGTAGATGCTGGCACAGCCACACTTGACCAAATGACCACTGAGCTATCCCTAGTAGCTGGCACTAGCAGGACCACTAGATGGTTCCTACTTCCAGAAACTATCTGATGGTTCCTGTTTTTGCTTCATTTTTTCTAAATAAGCGTTGCAGGTCAGGGGTTCAATAGCAATGCCCTCTACTGGTCTCCTAAAGGAAACTGAGGTTTTAGCCAAGGCCCTCTTATAGTCCTCAACCAGGGCCCCAGTTCTGGCCTCATCTTCCAACAGCCTACACAGGGCAAGAGATGGGACCAGTCAGGGAGGAGGATCCCACCTGAGTCAAATCAACCAGGTGTGCCCAGGAGATAGCCCAGAGAGCAGCAAAGGGAAGTTAGCTGGGTCAGCAACCTCTGCTGAAGCCCAGCAACAATGCACCTTGTGCGGGCAGGGCAGGGGCAGGGGTAGGGAATGTTCCCTCACATTACCTCCACAAATCCTTCACCCGCCAAGACCCTAGGGTACCTTATCCCTTATTCCCACATACATTGTTTGTCTTCCTTCCAGTTACCCATCATGTTTCTCTTCTCTGGCCTCTCCTAGGTTCTATCTGTCCACCTTTCTCCAATCCAAAAAGAGAGGGTCTTGAAAAATTGGACCAAGAGCACTGACTTTACATCTCCCCTTTGCCACCACCTTGGCTTGTGATACATCTCCATCTCTCTCTCTCTCTCTCTCTCTCTCTCTCTCTCTCTCTCTCTCTCTCTGCCTGTTTCCTCACCTATAAAATTGGCTAATAACAATAGCAGCTAAGACTTTCCAGGCCCTCTGATACATACTTTGCTCATGAAATTTTCACTAGAAACCTGAAAGTAGAAAGTATTATGAATCCCATTGTATTGTACTGGGAATTGGGAATAGAACCCAGGGCTTCATACATGCCAGGCACTACCACTGGGCAACATCCCAGCACTTTTTATTTTTTATTTTGAAACAAGGTCTCACTAAATAGCCCAGGCCCGCCTCAAACTTGCCATCGTCCTGCCTGAGCCTCCTAAATTGCTGGGATTACAGGCATGCTCCACCACACCCAGCTATGAATTCCATTTTATGAGAAAAGTAAGACACGGGGGAAAAAAAACCTATCTAGAGTCATGCAGTTAGCATGTGGGGGAGCCAGAGTTTAAACTCAGAGACTGACTCCAGAGGCCTAGCCTCTCAGGTCGTTAAACATCATCACAGTGTGTGAAGCATGCGGTGTTTCCCTTTTCATTTTGTTTTTTCCTTAAGGGAGTTTCTTTTACACAATCTCTAGAAATCAACCCCATTATGTGGCAGGGCATTCTCTTAGTCTTCTATAAAAAACTACTTAAAAGAAGCTGCTGGTCCCTCTTTCCATGCAGGGCAGTATAGGAGCCTATGCTCAGCAGGAATTCTGGGTCACCACCTCCAGCCTCCCTCCCCAGTCCCCATTTGGGTGGCCTCCACATACCTGAATGGAAACGTCACTGTAGGAACCACCAATGACACCAGTGATGGCAGTGGGAGCATCACCATGGGTGGCATAAGAGCCATCGGGGCAGATGTGGCGTGAGCCATCAGAACCTCGGCTAAGTGAGGCACGCACAAAGTCCAGTGCCTGCTCCAGGGCATGTGTGTCCTTAGAACAGCTGTCGAGGATGTGTGCACCCAGGCGCACCCCAGGAAGCAGGTGGGGGTCCCGGTTGATGCGGTCCAATGCGAAAAGCATGGCCTCCAGGCGCTGGATACCACGATGCTCATTGACAGGACCACACTCCTCTGCTGGGCCACCCTTCTGGTGTACCGGGAACAACCCACCCAGCACCAGGTCCCCCTCCAGGGTCAGCACCTTCTTGGTTGGGCCCTCAGCCACAGTACCCCACAGCAGCAGCAATGCCAGGAGCCCAAGCAGCGATCCCATGGCTCCAAAGGGGATGGATAGGTCCAGCAGACCCTGGTCTCCAGGGAATGAGGGTAGAAGCAGCAAAGGCAAAGGGAGGAGGAAAAAGGGACCAGGAAAGGACAGACAGGAAGAGAGATGAGAAGGGACCCAGCTCCTGCAGAGAAATAGAGAGATAGACAAACAGAAAGGGAAAAGTGGAACCTGAAAGTGGCTGCTTCTTTTTTCCCCCAGATTCCCCTTCTGTCTCTGCCCCTTCTCATATCTGTTTCCCAGGGACTCAGGGAAGAGGGTGGTGTAACTATTGAGGCTGAGAAGTCCAGGGATACCTTCCTGAGTCTCTCACTCAACTTTGCTCTGATTTGGGCTACATATGGGCCCTGTACCCCTACCAAGCTCAGTAGAAAGGGAAAAGAGACAGGGAGTGGAGGCCCAGGCAGAGGACAGAAGAACCCAACCAATGCCAAGCCCTCTATAAATTAAAGGATGTTCAAGACTCTATACAAGGTCAGTACCTTTGCAGCAGAGACCATGTCAAAGTTACAAACTCACGGAGCCAGTCCCCATTCTAAGCCTCGGGTTTTCAGAGACTGCTGTCTGAAGACCCACCAGGGAAGAGCAAGTGATAATTTCCAATCCTAGGGAGCCTGGAGTCCAGATGAACACCCAAGGGTGCTAGTCTCTGGTTCTTAAAAGGCCATTTCTACAGTTACCTGGCTGAGAAAAGAATGGAGAGCTTAGGGCCTGAATGAGGCAGCCAGGTGGAGAGACTCCCCAGGGAAGGCATCAAAGTGGCCATGGGTCCTAAGTGAGCAGGACAAGTACATATGAACGTACATTTGTGTCATAGATTGAGGGACAATTCATCTGGTCAGAATCTCCAAACAGCATTGAGGATGAGTTCTGGACTCCCTAGATCTGTTTGAGACTTTTTGCCTCTGTTTTCTCTTCACTTCAAACCTAGCAGAGAAAGTCACCATTTCCAGGCCTCCCCATTTTCAGCCCCAGGGGCCTCTCCAGGCTGAAACTAGCCTTTACAGACCCCTCACTCTGTCTTCCACTCTACATCCGACCATCTGTACCCCAGTAGCCTTCCCAAAAACCCATCCCACAGAGGCTCTTAAAATCATGCAGGCTTTAAAAAGCTGGGAGAGGGGTACATATCTTTTCTCAGAACAGGAAAGGAAACTACTGAGGCTGAAGCAAACAGCAACTAATTTAAAGATCTCATATCCTGGCTACAGAGACTGGAGCTCCTCACTTTGCCTCCTCATTTCTTCAGAGCTAATCTTCCACTGATACCAGGCCAGGGGGACTGGGATCCCATGGGAACCGGAAAGAATCAGTTCAACTGGGCAAGGAGAGAGAAGCCGGGATGACGACCAACAATGATAGGAAGGAGCGCAAATAAGGATGGAGCTAGGGGAGGCCCAAATGGAAACAGAGAGGTAGGAAGGGGACAGAACCCGGGAGTCCGGGAGCCAGGGGGCCAGAGAGTCCGAAAGGCTGAGACAAAGACAGAGGCACAGACAGAAGAATCAGAGGACATTGGAACAGGAGGAACCGAGGAGCGGGATGCAGGGCGTGCGGTTTCTGGGGAAGGAAGGCGGGACGCCTGGGGCTGTCTTCCCGCTTCCCGCAGCTCCCAGAGAGCGATGTCTGGAAGCTCTGGCCTGGGTGCCCCAGAACTCGAGGACCCGGGGGCGCCGGGACGTGGGGTCAGGGCTAAAAAGGTCGGCAGCCGCGGCACCACAGGCTCACCCTACCTGGCGTGCCCAGCTCCAGCAGGGAGAGAATCCGAGTGGAGCAAGGGGCACGGAGCTCTGGCTCCGGCTCGCTGGCTCCCTCGCTGGTTCTGCGCTTTCCGCCAGCTCACCCTGCCGCTTTCAATCGCAGCCCGCCCCGCCCCCGGGCCCGGCCCGCCCCCAGTCCCTCCTCCGGTCCTCCCCACTCCGGGTATCCCCCTCCCAATCTGGCCTCCGCCTCCCTTCAGACCCCTCCAGGACTCCTCACCCAAAGCCTCCCGCGACTCTGGCTCTTTGCGGGACCAGGAACTGTCCACCGCATGGTGCTGAATACCCCTGCGCTCCCGCTTAGCTGGATTAGGAGCTTTTCTACCCGCTCCATCCCGCAGTCAGACTGCGTCCCAGGGAGCGGTGGGTACAGGGCATGGGGTACTGGGTTGGAAAGGTCACAGAGGCCAGAGAATGAGCAAACTCCTTCCCATGTGTAAGGGAGGAGGAGCTGGCTCTAGGGTTGCCAGCGGACATTGGGGGACAGGTAAAAGGGCACGTGTGAGGTAGGTGGAGCGCTTGGCCTGTTGCCGCAAGTCTGTCCCTGTCCTCACGTCCATTCTTTCCATCCAGAGAAAGCTAAGATCACATACCTGGTCCCACATCAAAGCGGGCCTGAATAACTAAAAGGAAGACTGGGGTGGGAGAGGTCAGAGGATGGGACTACCCCTTTCTTCCTGCCAATGACCTTTAAAGCTGCTACCCCTCCCCTCCAATTCTATGTACAAAAGGCATTTATGGCAAGGATATATCAAACTGGGTGGGGGTGGGGTATTCAGGACCAGGGATTAAGGTCAACCCTGAGCAATCTGCTGGGGCTAGCAGGGGGATCTGGGAGGGGAGGGGGCCAAGGAGACTTCTGGAACTGGCTGCTGTGTAGGAGGACACAGCAGAGGGAGGACAGCTCTGAGAAGATGCTCTTGACTCTTCCCTCCCACAGCAGGATGGGGAAGGACACTCTTGGGTAGGGGTGGTAGATAGCTGTAGTGCCTGGCTATGTTGAAGGATTTGGAGAGAGGGCTGCACCCAGATCTAGGCCCAGAGCCCGTGTTAACTGCCCCCAGCATGTATACACATTAACAAGTGCTAAGGGGCACAACAACCCTACACACTCCCCTGGCAACTGTCTTTTCTTCCGCAGGTGTCAGTGGAAGCAAGGTCAGCTATGTGCTGATGAAAAAGACAAGCCCCAGGCCCCTTAGGCATACCCCCCCCCCAATATTTATGTATGGCATATGGGAGGGGGATCACAAGAACAACTATTTCCCTGCATGCACAAACCTGATGCCCCACTGCTCTGGAAAGAACACAGCTTTGAAAAAAATCCAAACCCAAATTCAAACAAGATCACTAATAGGAAAGAAGTAGCAGCCGAATAAGGGTTCAGAGCTGTCAGACGAAGCTGGGGAGACAGACATGCTGTCTTCCAGCTCTGGCTCTGCCACCAGCTGCTCTTACCTTCTTGCTGGCTCCAAAAGACTGTTCCCTGGGGTAAGTGAGCAATGGACTGGGTTCATGTAGCAGAGAGGTTGACAGCAGGAGAGTGCTGAGTTGAGAGAAACTGCACAGCAATCCCAGCCACACATCCAGCCCACTCTCCAAGAGAGCCTCACAAAAGACACAGGGCTTTATACAGATATGGCTACAAAGAGCAGCAGTCCAAGAAGTCCATCACATGGCCTGCAGCAAGTGAGCTGCACTGTCCCACTGCAGCATAGACACAATAACACACAGCCTTGCAGCCATCATTCCCATCTGGGTACACAGACAGATATACACATAGCCTTACACACATAACTGTACAAGAGGACCTGGCCACACACATAACTATATAGGTCAATGCAGCTATAATATAAAGCTATACATGTAGATAATACCCAAAAGTAAATGCAATCCTCCCCCACAGTACATGTGAACACAGCTACATATATACAGTGTACACAATGACATAGCCACACACACATCCATAGACTTAGCAGGACATACATATGAACACATGGCCACATACAAACAGCTATGCACAGATATGCCCATATTACACAGTTGTTATAAGAGACTTATAGTTGCCCAAATCTACAGCTTATACACTGATAGTAAAACATAGCTTTACACATGAACACACATAACCACACATGCACAGCTAAACACATAGCCACATATAGAGAACTGTATTTAGACAAAGCTCCCCAGAGATGGTTCCAGCCAGCCTCACACATGCCTATAATGCAACCACATACAGGTGAACACACAAAACAGCACCACACACACAGTTACCTAGCCATCCTCCACAAATACAGTCATGCCCAGTCACAATCACATCCTTTCTGATGCTCACTTGGGCATGGCCTCACCTATGACCACCACCAGCAGCCCTATCTGTGGTGCACATGCACACCCAGGTTCAAAGGCACTGGCAGTCACAGCAGGGACAGCATCACCCACTGGGAAGGTCCCAGGATAAGCACAGGCATACTCAAGACACAGACACAAAGGCACCCTTTGGAAGCAAAGGCAAGATGCAAGCCCTGAAGGGCACTCTGTGCTTGGCTCTCACAACCCTGCTCTGCCCTCCAGCAGCCTGGGGAAGCACCTAGGGCTGCTGAAATGCAGGGGTGACTGTCCACTGGGATCACAGGGTAAGGAGTGGAGGCCTTCAATATCCCTCCTCCCCTAACCCCAGTGTTCCTTCCTCTTGGGCCTGTCTCTCCAAGGTAGAACTAAGAAACCCACAGCCCAAATCCAGGTGAAACAAGAAAATCATTTGCTTTATTTTGGATTCTGGAAGCTCCAATATGAGTCTGAAAAAAGACAACAGGGGTGGCAGCCCAAGAGACTGCTGCAGGTAACAGTTCCTAGCTCCTTTGGCCCTGGGAGCCAAAAGGGCAGTGAGAAGAAGGCATAACTAGAGGCCTGGGGTAGAAGTCAGGTCCCGCAGGCATCCCCAGCCCTTGTCTGGGCTGGAGAGGTAAAGAAGGAAGAGGGTTGGACAATCTACTCAGTTCCTTAGCAGCAGCACCCAAAGGAGGGTACAGGATATGCAAGTTACTCCTCATCCTTCTCAGGGGTAGTAGGCTCCCGAAATGGACCCAGAGGCTTGGCCTCAGGGACCAATCGTGGCTCCCCCAAGGGCCCCTCGCCCTCCAGGTCCAGCTCCTCAAAGGATGAACCGCTGGCACCTGACTCGCTGTAGCTGTGCTCGCTGCGGTTATCACCATCATCCCAGCCACGACTGCTTGCCCCAGGGGACAGTGTGGTGGCTGAAGTCTCCCGGCTGCCAGGGCTCACCTCCAGGCTTACAGAACTCGTGTCACTCATTGTGTCAGCTCCTAGGGCCAGGACAAGGGAGAATAGGTTAGCCAGGACCACCACCATCACCCCCCTCTCCCTTCTCTAGGGAGAGGAGCAAGGACTTGCATCAGTTCAGCAACTGAATGTGTAGAGTCCCCTCATGAATAATATAGGCACCCTGGCCCAGGAGGACCATTCTAGCTGCCCTCTGCCCTAACTGGGGCTGTAGACAGGACTAAGGGAGAGAGCAAGGAGGGAGGGAATGGGAGAGGGGAGCAGCTGGCTATGCACTCCTCTCCCTATCCTGAATTAGCCTCAGTTCCCTGCACTCCCACAAAGCCTGCTACCCTCCACCCCTACATCCATTAAGGGCCACTCCGCCCTAGGGTGAGAAGCTGAGTATAGAACAAAGAGACCCAAGTAGTATCCCCTCCACCTCTCATTTCAGGTCTGGAGAGTAGTTTGTCCACTCAACTACAGAACACTGCCCATAAGCCATGAGAATAGAAAAATGGACCAAGAGGTCTACTCTCCAGCCTCCACCCCCATGAAGGCCTCCCCAAGGAGCAGCTGTATCTAGGAAATCAGCTGGCCCCTACCCCTGGCCTTGTTGCATCCCCACTTGAGAAGGATGAGTCACATGGATAGAGGAATCTTGAGAAACACACTGCAGAGGAGGAGGGTGCCAGGATAAAGCATTTCAAGGACTTTCTTCCCCTATGCCTGGCTCAAACCAAAAGAACCCTCACCCACTCTGCCCCCAAACATTGGTACTTCCTGTGTTACAAGATAGCAAAAAGGGACTATGGGAGCACTTTTGCTTGTGGCTAGGAAGCCCCAAAAGAGTGCTGAGCTGGCTGATGGCCCAGGGCTCTCCTAACTGGCTCCTTGCACACCCAACACATCCTCAGAGTAAGTGGTCCTTCATCTGCCCTGTCCAAGAGTAATCCCTCAGTTCATCTCCCCAGATCAGAAGCACTGAATGCAAGTGGGAGATGGCAAAGAGGAACAAAGAGTTCAGACATCCTATGCAGGAATCCAGTTTGGAAGAAGACTAATATGACACCCTTCATATGTGAGGGGGAGAGGGGCAGTTGTCAAACATCACAGAAGGTAAAGGGTGAACTAGTTTCCCAGTTTCTGTCTCCAGATAGAGCCCTGAACCGGGCACAACTGGGGAATAATTGGCATTTGGACTGGCCTGGAGCTGTCCTTGAACTTCAGCTGGGATTGGGAGCCTACTCCCCTAATCCACTTGGCACACAGAAGACTCCCTCTTGGGCCCTACTGGCAGATGTGCAATAAGCCTTGGAAGTGCCAGACCACCAGACCCGGGTCCTCCTCTTGCTGGGACCTCTGGTTGGCTCCCAGCACGGAGGCATGTGAGCAGAGTGGAGTGGGAGCTCAGGCTGAGCCTTGAGTTATGGGTGGTTCCTTCAAACCCTGAAACAGAACTCCAGCTCCTCACTCACTCCTTAAATGATGGGCTGCAGGCCTGAAAGACACAAGGGAAGGAATATTTCCTCCCTGGCCCTATTCCTGTCAAGTTCTATCTGCCCATCCACCCAATGGTTCTCTTGAGACCCAGGGGCACAAGGACCTGCCTGCTTCCCAGTCAGATGCCTCCTCCCTCCCAACTCCTGGGCTAGGAGTAATCAGAGGAAGGGGCCCAAGGGTGCCTCCTTCTGTCCTGGGTGCAGTATGCTGAGATAAAGATACCCTCTGGGAACACAGGAGGCTTCAAAGAAGCATAAAGCAGGGGAGTGGTATCCTTACAGTCCCACCAAGGCCTACACAGAAGTCCCAGTGTCCTAAGTCTGTGCCCCTAGGGAAAGAATGCCAGGCAAGGCAGAGCATCACCTAAATCCCAAGGACTGCTGGTCAGGGCATGTGAAGCTGACACTTTCACCCCAGTCCCTCCCTCCTCTGCCCACAGTCAGTGCAAATAGATCAAATATTCATTGCCTCTCTGGAGCTAAATAATACATCAATGTAATAACAGGCACAGGCAGCTAATCACCCCCTTTCACCTCCCAGCCCAAGCTGGGGCAATGGCAGGAAAGCAGGCAAGGACAGGCCAAGCCTTGGATAGTCAGGCACCCACCATACGCCCACCACACACTACTGTGTTAAGAGGCATGCACCTGGTGGATGAATGCCTAGAATCTGCCCAGGGTGTTAGGACAGGCCATCAGAGGTGGGCAGACCTTCAGCCCCCACTCCAGGGAGTGGGCGGGCAGGCTGGTGGGGAGGAGGACAGAACAAAGAGCTGGGGAATGTGGGAGCTGTGGCTGCAGCCAGCTGTAGCAGGTGCCAAGCAGTCCTTTAACACCCCCTGGCAGGCAGTGTTTGGGAGGGAAAGAAGCCCAATGGGTGGGCCAAGGAGTGGGGAGGCAGGCAGCAGAGTAAGGTTGCAGGGAAGGTCAAGGTACTCCTCCTTCCTGCCCTGGGGACTGCCTGGGCCTGGTGATTTTGTGCCATGTCCTATGCCCACAGTAGGGACACTGAAGAGTGTCAGCTGGGTACTACCAGGCAGAAGGGAGCAGTACCCCATGGAGGTAATTAAGTGGCAGATGAAGTTAACTCTGTTGGACACAAGCCTCTAGGGAGTAGAGATTGTCTCCTAGTACCCTCCCCGCTTAGCCCCCCCCATATGTCTCTAGGGTGACCTTGGCTATTCAAGATTGGATGGGCAAACTCTCCAAGGGACACAGTTCCTCTCTCCATAACCCTGTTATCACTCCTAGAAATCATGGATTTCCAGAGTTACACAAGACTCCACCAGGATGGCCAAGAATTGTAGGGATGTTAATCAGCAGGCCCCTTTCCCACCTATCACAAAAGGTCATGACAGAGGGATAGACTGGGAGCAAACAAGCAGCCTGCTGACCTAGGTGTGGAGTATTATTGCTGCCAGCAAGTATGTGAGCTGATTCTAGCAGCAGGAGCAGAGAGAAAGCAGTTGTCTCTGGATGGGGCCCCAAACTGGGGGACAGAAGAACACTTTGTTCACCTCCTTACCTTCCAGATCCAGCGCCAATCTTACTTCCTGATGAGCCCCACCCAAGTGACTCCTTTCCTGAGCAGCCTCAGCCCCCTCCCATGAGCATCCAGCTGTTTGTGATCTGTGTTTCCAAGGGTACTCCTGTTGCATCTGAAGGGAATCCAGACAGGGTCTTTGTATCTGTGTTGTGAGGGGAATGTGTGTGATTCTACATCCACATGGATCCACATGTCTGGAAACAGGCACTTTGCATGTGGGTCCTGAGGGTAGGCATGTGTTCTTCCTCCCTCTGCCAAGTACAGCCTGACACCCACAGTGCCAACCCAGAAGGAACAGCCTCCTCAACCATGCCCCTGGTATCCAGAACAGGGGCTCCAGGCAGGACCCCACCCTTATTCCCCTACCTTCTATTACCTGTGCCATCCACTTGGGCATCACTGGCTTCCACAAGCCCCCGGCATTTCCGCTCTGTCTCCTTCACTTCTGGCACGTAGAAGTCTCCCTGCCGTGCCAGTGGGCACATGAAATGAATTTGGTCTTGTTGGTAGATCTCCAGACGAGGGTGGGCACACAGCTTCCGTTCCTAGCCAGAGTTATGAAAGGTGGAATGAGCACTAGAGGGCTCCTGACTTGCTTTGTCCCTGGGTGGCCCCAGGAACTGTTTATTGCTGGCTGTGTATCTCCCCATAATCTCTTCTAAGTTCCATGAGGGAGAGACACATGAAGACCTCCCTAAGAGCAAGGCCTCATACTCTAGCATGTGGTAATCTAAGGAAAAAAACCTAAGAGTATGGCACTCCTTTTTCTATGTATATCTGGAACCAAAAAGTTAGACTTACACAACCATGAAGCTAAGTACATCTAGACCATCCAGCACTAAGACCTTGTGAACTATGGTCCCAAGTACCCAAGTCAAGGTGTGACCTATCACACTTTCCATCCTAGAATCCCTTGAGCTTCCTCTCTACCCCTGACCAATGCTTACTGACCCAGAGGTATCAGACAAAGCCAGTGCCCCTGACCCTAGGGCCTTGGGCCTCTGCCTGCAGACATGTTCCCACAGACCCTGCTTTCTACTTCCATTCTCCTGCTAGATTTATGTCAACTCCTGAAACTATCAAATGTGGTTCCCAAACCTCCTTACTCCTGGGCCCAGGGTTTCAGCTGAGGTAAAGGAGGCAGAACCTGAGCTGGACAGGCAGGCAGGGCACGTGGGTATAGCAATGAACATTAACCAATGAGGTGAAGTATCAGCTTCCAGGGCCCCAAGTTCTGATAGGCACCCTGCTGCCCTCTGCAGATTCCAATGTTCCCCATCACCCAGTATGAGGAAGCAGGCAGACAAAATGCCAGAGCTACCCTGAGGCAGGCAGGAACAATCAGATCAGGGGTCAAGTGTCTCTCGTTCTGTACCCCCCCACCGCCTGCTTTCCTGTGCTGGAGTGCAATTACCCACCAAGATAACTGTGAGGCCCCTGCCTTGTCACTGCTCACCCGCCAACCTTCACAACACGGCTATTTATAGCACCCGCTGGCTCTCACCACGAGCTCTGAAATGAGTCTTCCACTTAATGGTAATGAGGGACTTATCGCTTGGCAGGGAAAAGCCACTCCAGGACTCCACTTGTCTGCCTTCCTGGCCAACCTGAGGGTTGAGGAATCTCTTCCAATTAAAGCCAGTAAATAGGGGTAAAATGAGTCCGTAGAAGAAAAATGGAGAAGGAATAAGCCTGAAAGGTGTATTCAGCCAGGATCCTCAGCACCTGCTGGAAGAATGGTGCATCTAGGAGGCCACATGGGAAATGGGTGGCTTGGCCCAGGTCAGGCCCAGCTCAGGTACAACTCCTAAGGGGGCAGGATTTAAACTTTAATCTTTAAACTCCACAGGCAAAGCCTTTCATCCTGTTTCCATGTATCCAACTTCAGAGAGCAAACACCATGACCCTGATGCTTCCAAGGTCAGTAAAAGAAAGTCATTAGTTTTCATGTTTGAATCCAATCTTTTTGCCAACCTGGTCCCTCTCCAGGCCTCCTTCACCTCATGAGTCCATGAGTTGACCCCTGCCTTTGCCTTTTGTGATAGCTGCCCTTGTTTCTCCATCCTCCCACAAGCCCACTGGAGCCTGGTCCTCAAGAGGAAGCTTCCAAGAACACAACATCAGGAAAGTAGAGCTACCAGGCTCTGGGCCCTCTACAATGTTAGCACATGGGGATGGCCCCCTGCCAAACCTGAGCCCAACTCAACAAACTGGGCCAAGCTGCTAAGGTCAGGGTCAAGGAGACTCCCTAAATAAGGTCTGGGTCCTTCCCTGGTTGTCAGAGGGAAAAAGGGTATCCAAATCTAGTCAAGGCATGACCTTCACCTCCATCCTCAAGCTCTGGATGCTCAAACGGTCCAAAAAGCACCAGTAGAGTGATCATTAGCCACCTCAAGAGGTACAGAGAGTTGGCTTTGGGGGATGTTCCCAGAGACTAAAGCTTGTGTCTATTCTAGGGACAATGGAGGTGCAACCTCAAGCCCTGCTGGTACTCAGGCCACCTCCCTAGCTTCCCTTCTAGAGGAGCTTGGAAGTAACAGAGATGAAAAAAAGGGAGTTGAGCTCTTTCCACTCTCTCTTTTAGACTGGGCATCAGGATGGGCAGTACCAGGCAGCCACCCTGTGCCACCTGCTCTGCCAGCCCCCTCGTTGGCAGGCAGGAGGCAGCTTTGTGGCTGCTCTGCACATCTGCCTCCTCCGGAGAGCCCTGCTCTGAAGTTGCCTGGCTGTGGACAGCCCCGTTGCCATGGAAACCGCATCCTCCATCCTTTCCATCGCCTTCATCTCAAAGCCATCGGGAGAACAGAGGAATGGGGGAGACAGAGCATGGAGAAAAAACTGTAGCCCAGCTATACAACCCTTCCTTCTCTGCCCATCCCTACCCGCTTGCAGCCTCCTACACAGGGAGCACCAGCTGCCCAGGCCTGACTCAAACTCAAACCCAGCCTGATCCTACCCTCTGCTGCCTAGGGGTCCCTGGCCATCCTTACTAGAGGGAAGCTCAGAGCTAATTAAAATCCCATTGACTGCTCAACCCCAAATCATTATAAACACATGCCAGATCCTGTCAAAATTCAGACTCGGAGCAGAGGAGAAGGGACAGGAAGAAGGCAGAGTCAAACTTCCAACCTCAGCCCACAAGCAGGGAAGGGACTTACCATTGCCCTTGAGGTTCTCTTCCTGGGAGAACCTACTCCCCTCTGTGCCTTGCCCTCTAAGCAGGAATGAGTCTAGTGAAGGCTGGGAATAGAGAGTAAGGGGGCAGGATTTGCCATATGCCCAGTGCCTGAGTAATCAGGTAGAGAGGACAAGCCCTTTCCCTCCCAGCCAGGTGTAGCCTCAGGGGGAGGAACGGATGGCCATGAGCTGGCTCTCAGGTCCTTGCTGCACAGCAGGAGCTAAGGCCCAGGCAGCATGTCTGTGAGCAGGTAAATATTGGAAAACTATTGGAGGAAAGCAAGGCCAGCTGCCTTTCCCTCAGCTAGCCCCAGGGAGCCCTTGGAGAGCAGACTGCCAATTGCCAAGGACACCAGCTCAATGCCATACTGGTCTGGTAATACTGAGTAAAGAAGCCTGAATGGGCCTGAAGTCCTCCCAGTTCTAGCACACCCCCTTCTACAGCCCAAACAGTCAGAGTCATATAGAAGCATTACCAGGACAGGGGAACGTGCTCTGACCACCGAGAACCCACTGGCCATCTGACAAACCCATAACCCAAAAGAGCTCACTCACACACATAAATCCATGGGACTATCAGGTGCTCTTCCAAGATAGGGAGAGATGCACCATTCATAGCCCTTTCCAACTAACAGGAAGAAATTGGCAAATCATGCCAATGTATCACCAGGAATGCTAGAAACTGAATTCAGGAGTCCCAGTCCCTTAGGCATACCTCCTGTCTTTCCCTCCCACCTGGGCCTTCCACAAACAGAAACAAAAGAAATACTTGGTACTTAGAATACCAACCACAATACAGGGAGTTTTATGGCCAGTCATCAGCACATCCCTTGTCACCACCCTACCCTGTATCAACACTGGCTATCCACCCAGGAGTACAGGCAGACAAGGGAAAAAAAACAGCTCACCACCTCACACAGGCTGCCAAGGTACGGCTGCCTCAGGCACTTTAGGAATACACCACACTCACTCCTCACAGCAGCCTGACCTCACCTCCAGTTCAGGGGGGCAAATGTTTAGCTCAGGGCTCCCAAAAAGGACTAGACTAGTATGAGCTAAGGTCCCCTCACCCCAGGACCCACAGTACCTCACCTGGCAGGTCTTTCTGAATTCAGAGAGAGGAAGGAGGTAAGATAGAGGAGCTGAACTATTCTCATTGTGGTCTGCTTTCAGAACATTACCCTGTACCCTGGCTTCAGCTATGGGTATGGAAGAGATAGAAGACAGAAGAGGTCAGGGCCAGGTTAGAGGCTGAAGATGGATCCTATTTCCAGCTGTCCAGGGGCTGGTTTTGCTCATAGCTAGGTAGCAAATGCCCAAAAGGAGGTGGCAATGTGTGCAGGCCACACATGTACATGAGCTCTAGACCCAGACAGGGATGAGGTCTACCTAATGTATCCCAACTCCATCGTGGCCTCTTACCTCCTGCCTCACTGGAGTGAGAGGCCCTGGGCTTTCTGTTCGCCCTTTGCTGCCCAGTCCTACCAACGCCTCCCTACCACGCTGGACAGCCAAGTGGCCACACGTCAGGAAGCAGCTGTTGCATCCCACCCAAGGATGGTGGCATCTCCTCACTGGGTGAAGTGATGCATACGCATTTTTAATTACACAGACACAGAACCCGCCTGCACACAGCAGTCCCTGCAAGTGGGGGCTCAGACCCTGGAGGCCCCTCAGGCAGCTGGTCTGCATTTCATGTGAAAAGTGCTTGGGGGAGGTACAGCAGGGAGGCTTTGGCTAGAAAGCAGCACATTGTTATTATTCTGCCCAGGAATTTCTGTCAACTTCCCTCTCCCTGTCTACCTCACATCCCCACTAGGCCTCCTAAGACTCTGGCCCATAACCAGAGTTGGGGGCACTTAATGTCAGCAGGGAAAGCCTGCAGAGGGGCTAGTGAGCATGCTCTCCCACCCTTTCCCCCTCACAGCAGAAGGCCCAAAACTGAAAATGCAAGCAAAGGAGAGAGGGAGCAAGACAGACTGCCAGGGAAGGAAAAGAGAGGGCAGGAAATAGCACACAGAGCCCCAGGCAGAAGCCCAGAACCTTGGCCTAGCTATTGACCAATGGGTGGCTTCCCTCTGGGCCTCAGTTTTCCCAACTATGAAATAAAGGGATTAGAATAAAAATCTCAAAAGACGTGAAGAATTGGAAAAGCTTAACAAAAAACACAATTATTTAAAGACAGCTGTATACTTGGATAACCCAAAAAGAAACAGCAGTGAAACCACCATAAACCTTTAGTGAAAAGGTAACTAAAACATGGCTCATTTTCCTGTGCACCAGTCAGTCAACTGCAAAACATAATGAAAGCAAGAAGAGATGAAGAGATCAAGTCCCTCTTGGGGCCAGGTCTAGCCCAGGGGATATTTGGGGGTGGTCTGGGAGACTCTTAAGTGGCATGGGATGGTAAAGGAGCCAGGCAGGCAGGGTCAGGCCTAGGATGGAGCCTTGGGAAGGATACAGAGGGGGAGGTGTGACAAAGCCAGTGGGAGGCAAGTGCGCAGTGCCTGGCACCCCAGCCTGCTGTGCCGGCTGCTACTGCTGCCTGAAGACTTTTCATTTTCACCTCAGAGCCAGCAGCTCGCCACACAATTTACACCTCTGTTCATCTCCCTGGCGCTGCTCAGGTCCTGGCTTCCCGGGAGACTCATGGAGGGGGGCCTCGGGAGCAGTCAAACATGGGGTAGGCTGGGGCACTAAGGAGCAGAAATAAGACGATTCCCTCTAAGCAGGCAGGGACTGTGAAGCCCTAGGTCTTCAGCCCTGCCTAGTGTTTCTTTTCCCCAGGGCCTAGATGGCCAATATACAACCCCAGCTCAGCCCTGCTCTGGCCTTCTTGGGCCCTTATGGAACAGGATCAGAGGGCCTGGACGCATGGGAGTGAGATTTCTGGGTGGATCAGCCCCAGGATCCCATGGCTCTCCCTTCCAAAGAGGGGGCTCCTAGCAGATATCCTCCCACCTCAGGTTCCACAGCCCGCCCCCATCCAGTGGCTCTTTACAGTGTTTGTGCAGTCAAGGACTTTGAGCCTTGTCCAGCTCAAGTTGATGAAAAATGTCGCTGACTGATTATCCAGCAGCAGGAAGGCTGCTCAGTGCAGATGGAGCCATGAAGTCAAGCACCTGGGAGACAGAGCAGTCAGGAAATGCCAGAGGGGAAGGACAAGTAGACAAGTGAGATGGAGAAGAGACAGGGAAGAGGGAGGGAAGGAAGGAGAAGGCCCTGAATTTCCCAGTTCTAACTGGCACTCCTCTTTCCCTCAGGGAAGTTCTTCCAGTCTTGAAGCCTTAGGATTCCTATGTACATAAGGAAACACAGTTCACCTCTCCTTATCTTAAGGCTCTGCTAAAGGGTGGAGTAGTTCTCTGCAGGCCAAGTTACCTCTTCAGAATTCCTTTCCCCTCCTAAGTGCTGAATCCCAAGCTCTCTGGAGAAGAGCAAAAGAATTCTTCCTTCGTGAGCCCCATCTGCCTAGGGAAGGTGGCTCTCTCTGGATTGGTAAAGGACCAACCCCACAGCACCATCTAGATAAGCCTCAGCCTCCAGGGTCCTGCAGGGCTGCCAAGCTACAATATTCCAAGCTGATATTTTGAGAGTGGTGGCTCCCACGCCACCCCAGCAAAGGCTGGCTTTGTGTTTTCAGTCCTGGAGGGAGGGGAAGCAGGAGGCATGAAGCCAGAGGCCGTAGAGCAGGTTCCAGTGCCTAAGCCAGCAGAGGAGAGAGGCCTAGCCTTTTGTAGGTGATTCTATTCCCCAACCTTCAGGAGGCTTTCCTAAGGTATACAGGGGAGCCAAGCATGGTGGGAGGGTCTCCTCTTGGCTTGGGTATATCCGGGAGTAAAGAGTCATAGCTATTTAAGCTGAGTTCTATTTCCCTAATTTAAAGTTTGGCTATGGCCTCAAGCTCTTGCTTCCCATTTCCAGTCTCAAGAGTTCTACTCAGAAAAACTGAGTAGACACTGTCACTCATATGTTCAGATACCATCATTGGCTCCCTAATACCTGGAGGACCCAGCGGAATCTCTTGGACCCAGACTCTTACTTCTCCTTGTCACTCCACCCTCAATGAATGCCAGCGCCTCTGCTTGATCTGCCAACCCACCTAGAAAATGCTGCCCATCCTTCTAGGTTCAGCCCAAATGCCATCACCCCATAAGAGTTGTTTTGCCTTTCCCAGAGGCTTCATCCCTCCCCTTACCCATCCCTCCTCAGGCATGGCTAAGCTCTGGCTAGGAGAGAGGAAGGAGTTCTGAGGCTTGACACTCTAAGTCCCAGGTGCTAGGGCAGCTGACAGTGTCCTCTTGGTGCAGGAACAGGTCAATTAGCAGGTGGTGGCTCTGACTACAGATCCAGTGAGGGAAGCCTGGAAATAGAGCAGCCTCTATCTTATTGAGGATGAGGGCAGGAGGTCCAACAAGGTGCCTGAAGCAGCTGTATCCTGTTCCTGAAGCAGCTGCAAGGTCACCCTTAATGAGTGCCTGCTGAGCAAACAGGAAGAGAGATCAGCAGCCTCAGCCTCCAATTCTGACTACCAGGGCTGAAGACAGAGGGTGAAGAGGTGGCTGGGCCATATTACTGTCAATCTCAGGCCCACCCTGGCCCATCTCAAGTTGTATTCCAAATTCTTGGTAAGTTCTTAGCTTCTTGGTTTGAATCATATTCACACACAGGGCAGAGCAGCAAAAGGCAAGGAGCTATGAGAACAACCCTTGGCCTAGGGGACCCAGTCTGGATTCAGCCATTACTTCATCCTTGATCTTGGGTAAAACTCCCCTCTCTAGTCCTCTGCCTTCCCATTTGCAAAGCAATCAGGATGCTGTGTTTGATAGGACCCTCTTGCTGGATCCGATGCCCAGAACAATGTCACACAAAGGAAGACTCAAGAGACTGAGCTAAGGTGCCAAGAGGGCATTTCCCAGTTTGTTTGTTTTTTTGCGGGGGGGGGGGTGCAGTGCTGAGAAATGAACTGGCCTTGTGTGTGCTAAGCACACACTATCACTGAGCTATATTCTCAACCCAACATCCATTATTGAAATAAAGCTTAGTACTCTTCCATGTTAGCTGGGCAAAGGTAGTAGACAGAGACAGAGATGACCAAAGATTTCAAATTTCCTATGGGGCTCCCTCACCTAGATTCCCACTGCAAGCACCCTGTTCTACACTGGTGGTCTGGTTCTGGCACAGACTTGGACCTACCCATTGACCCCCTCAAGGTCACCAACATAGGTTAAGAGAAAACAAGCACAGGGTTCTGAGCCCAGTGGGCAAAACCCAGGTTCTGACCAGGTTGCTGCGAGCTTCCTCCCAGTCCATAGCTCATCTGACTTACTGACTTCTGCAGGCACCCTGCTGAGGCACCTGCTCCTGGTTCCCAGTTGGTTACCTCAAGGCACTGCCATGCTATCACTCAAAACTAGGAGTTCAGTCACCTCCACCCCAGAGTTCCCCAACCTGTAGCTACGCAGAGCTTCCTTCAGGTTCAGCTTTCAACCAGAGTGAGGCTCCCCCAGAAAGAATTATTTCTTTTGGGAGCTCCACCCTGTGTAAGGATGGGCCTAGTGTCTCCCGGCTCACACGATAGCTGCTGCGCATCCTCCAGATCCAGAACAGGCATGCAGCTAGCACAGGTGGAGGACAACTGCCTGGTAGTACAAGTCTCTTAGGACAGACATCTTTAAACCAGCTGAGACTTAGAAGCTCTTTTCCAAACAAAACCCTAAAGCATCATCTGGACTGTAGGACCTAAGGCAGAGTTACACCAGGTGAAGCAGAGAAGGGTCCTAGCTTGCCAGCCACAGAGCATCTCAGCACAATCTCTAGGCTCCCACCTCAGAACAGTCTTGAGAACTATGGTCTGGGGTCTCCTCCTTAAAGTCCCTAGTAGGACAACCCCAGTCAAACCAGCTGCCCAGAATTGGTTTGGCAGTCCCTTTGGCAACTCCTCCAGCAACGCTTCTCTACAATCCTATGGAGAAAGAACCAGGTCTGACTTCAGGGCCTGCCTGCCCCTCAGTTAATCAATGACCAAATGAATGTCCTGTCTCCCCAAACTTCAAAGTTTCTCAAGCCATTTTATAAGGACTCTCCCCTGAGAACTTTCAGAGACCTTGGAGAAGGGGATTTATAGAAAAGATTCTGGACCTTGCTGGGAGGGGAGTCAGCCATTGGGGGCGTAGCAGGACCAGTCTAACACTCTCAGTGTCCTCCCACCAATTGTTACAGACAGCCATGAGCCAAGTCCCACACCAGGACCCTTTCACACACAATCCCACACGTGGGATCCCCAGTTCCATCATTCAGTTCTGGTCTGTTCCATGTGTCTAAACCCTTCCCTGGACAATCATTAAGACCAATTCACAAATCTAAAAATAAAATAAAATGCTATAGAAAATTGTTTTTTAAAAAAGGTGAATTTGGGGGCATATACCCACTGCTCTGGGCTCACATGTAGGCCCCCAGCTCTTCAGCAGGCTTTCCCTTTCAATGTAGCCTTGTTCCCTCCTACAGCTGCCAGAAGATGCCACCTTCCTGGGACACAGGGAATGGTTTCCTGCCCTTGGACTCCAGTGGAGTAGCCTGACCAAGCTGAGGCATCTTCCACATACAGTGATGGTCACACAGTACCTAGGGACCCTTCACACGCACTGTTCCAGAGTGCTCAGCTTGGGGACCTCTGGTAGCTTACGTGGAGAAAGGCAAAGTTCCAGCTCCTCTAGCTCAGTCTGCCAAGCTCCCAGACTGGCCAGAGCCAAAAGCTGTCTCTCAGATCAAAAGCTGGGATCTAGCTATCCCTTCCAGAATCCCCAGAAGGGCCTAACAAGTGCTCCTCTTTGGGCTCCTCACAGTGACCCCCAGATCCCTTGCTACCCCATGAGACCGACCTTGTCACAAGGCTCAAGCACATCTGCAACTGCCAGGACTGCAGCTCTTCTCCACCTCCCAGACCCAAAGCTCTCAGAGATCCATTCACCTCTGGGGAGGCAGGTGAGCTTGCCAAGCCCTCCTTCCCTTCCTCCTAGCAGCAGGGCTCCTGGCCTCCCTCCCCATCCTCAAACAGAATGCTAATGACTGCTCTCATTCCATTTGAAGAACCTTCACAGAAGTCCCAGAGTCAGAGAGAAAGGAATGTGTGTGCATGCACATACAGTTAAAGGCAGCCAGCTGTCAGCACTGGGCGAGTCAGAAGCACTCAGAGTATCACTGGTAGCCTTCTTTCTTAGACCACAGGCAGTGGAGAAGAAGGTAGGGGTGGGAGGCAGCCTCACACTCTGTTATTGCCGTCTCCTGGGCTAAAAGAGATAACAAGGCTACCTCCGCTAACTGTAGGCTGTGACCAGCAAACAGAGGCAACCCTTTCCTCATCTCTCCCCCAGCTTAGTTCCCCAGGCCACAAGGTCAGATTAAGCACATGGGCACCAAAACAAAATGAGGACCTTCAGCTGTGCCTCCTCAATGGGCAGCTGGCCTCTCCTCTCACTGTCTCACTGGCCATGCCCACATAAGCAAGCCTACCAGGAATCTCTAGAAGCCCCTTGCTCTCCCTAATACCCCTGCTTACTTGTCCCAGCCCCCACCACAGGAGAACGGAGCACAGAACAGCTGACAGGCTCCCACAAGAGGGGGAGGAAGGAGGAAGGGCTTTCATCAAAGAGGTGACGTCAAAACCAGGCAACTTGTGAAGCTGTCAGAGGCCGGGGAAATTTGGACAAAGGTATCTAAAAATAAATCCCTGATGCGGGGGAAAAGGCTTTGGTGACTGAGTTGCTTGCCACCATACCACATGCCACGCACCCTGTTTTGAGGTCTGGAACCCAGGGAGTCTCTTACCAGGGATGCCCGTCAAGATTAGCCCCTGAGGTTGAGGATGGCACAGACAGGACCAGAGACACCATACACCAACTCTCCCCACATGAAAAAAGAAAGACATCCTCAGGTGTCTTGTGAACAGACCTAGGGCACTGATTGATGTTTCCCTTCCCACCCTCACCGTCACCCCATTTCTGTACTTCTAGTCCAACTTCAGCCCCCAAAACCACATCCTTTCCAGTACCCTTTGGGCCACCACCCTCAAACTCACAAAAGAAATTTGCCTCTATTCTCTCCATGCCTCTACCCTACACCACAACACCACCACGATACCATGGACACCAAGACAGACCACCTTTTTACAAGTCTGTCCACCACTGCTTCTTCGTCAGTCTGTCTTTGACCACCAAGACCACAGCCAATGACATGGGGCCTTGCTTATTTGTTCCCCAGCCTGACACCAGACTTTTGCACTCCTTATCCAGGATCTGTCTGAGCTCCCATTTCCATCACTAATGCCCTATTCTTGTCCCAAGCTGTTCTGGAGACAAAGTCACAAGGTTCCCCCAAATCTGCCAAGCTCTCACTCCTGCTGACTCTCTTATCCTATTCCTTGACCCTAGCCACAGTGGCCACACTCTCTACACAGCCCTTGTTGCTAAAGGCTATCCACTGCCCTTCTGGCCCTACAGAAGAGAAGAAGCATATAGCAGCCTTCCAGATCAAATACCATCAATAGGCTGATGTCTCCATATTCTCCAGCCCCAGCCTCTCTGAACTCCTAACTCTACATACATCACTGCCACTCAACCATCTCCACACCTCCACCAAGATGTCTCTTAGCTCCATTAACACACCCACAGAACTGGTTTTGCCCAAAATCAGGCAGGTCCCCACATCTCAATGGAAAACACCACTATACACACACACACACACACACCTGACCATGCCAAAGGGAAGCAGTGCCCTCTGTGACACTGCCACTTCTCCCAACAGCCAGCCCATTCCAAATCCATCAGTTCTATCACAAAACAGATTAGCAAACATCATGTTAGTCCACATCTCTATAGCACTGGGCGAGTCTAAGTAGCTATCATTCACACTGGGATTTATGACAGCCTTCTAGCATGTCCACCCAACCCCTGATCCATGATCCAATCCCAACCTACCCAGGAATGGGAGAGCCCAACTTGTACAGATGGGGCTCCAAATGAACACTGCAGTGACTCCCCAATGCATTTAGATCAAACCTGTGCTACTTATCCTGCTTTGCCAAGAATATTCTCACCTCCTCTCCAAAGGCTCTTCTACAACTCTGCCTTGAAATGACCTTCACAGAAAGGCTGTACCTGACCACTCTATCCAAGTGGGTCCCCTGACCTTCCCAACCTGTTGTTTTCTAGTAAGTATACTGTTTTGTCTAACATTAATTACCTAACTTAATCACCTTATCATATACCAACTTTTCATACAGTGGCCTGCACAATATTGAGCATACAGATAGTCAGTAAACAAGTCAAATGAATGATTAATCTTTTCTAAGCCCAAACTGGGATCATATTACTAGCACCCAAGTAAATGTTATAAAACATTTATAGGAGCAAAAATGGACAAAGGGCAAGTTTTTAAGACTTCTGTAGACTTAGAGAGATCTGTCAGATTTCCTGGTGGTTGGCTTTCCTCCTTTTTCTACAGAGCCTGGGCGACTGGCATTACTTCCTTCCAGATCAGGAAGTAAAGGAGATAGGGTTTGCTATTGCTGCCATAGTCCTGAGCTTAAAGAGCAGGTGCATAAAGTCATAAAGAGGAAGGGCCAGGACAAAACATGAGAACCTGGAGCCTGCCCAGGCACTGAAAATCTCAGGGCCTTACTCAATAGGTCTCCAGCAGAATGGGAACAGAGTGGACCCGTCCATCCATCTGAGCCTGGAGTGCAGGATGAGCACTAGAGATATCTTGTCAAACCAGAGCCAACTATCTCCTGGGAGATGTTCGGGGCCCCGTAAGTTCTCAGGCATCTGAACAAGATGTCAGCAGCCTCAGCCCATCTTCCTAGCACCATAGGCACCTGCTCTCACAGAGCCCCAGAGTGTTGTTCTTCTCAAATCACCTCTTCCTCCCATCCTGGGCAGTCCTCCCCATTCCCACCCAAGGTATTTGGCTGATGCCCCCCTCCTAAACACACCAGTTGTGTCTCACCTTGATATAGGTGTCCAAGGCAGGATGGACACGGCGGGTAGCCAGCCAGATGGACAGTGAGGTGGTGTAAGGGAAAGTGGCCATCACCACATGGCTGGGTGCTGGAAAGGAGAATACCTTGAAACCAAATTTCTGGTAAAGCTGGATGAGCTCAAGGGAGGGAGATGCCTCGCCTTCACTCAGGATGCTGCCTACTGCACAGCGACACTTCTCAGGGGGCACCTGTAGAGGAAGACCAGGGGGTCAGAATTGAGCAAAAGAAGGAGGCTGTCAGACCTCCTGTCTCCTGGGTCTGTGCCAGCTCAGGCCTGGGAGAACCAACTGCTTCCAAAGGCCACATAGCCCCTGGTACCAAGACAAAGCTGGCCATTTTCCTGCCAAAATCCAACCATAGCCCATTTATACATCCTGCTAACTTTCTTCCACCCTTCATTTACTCCTTCAACAAACACGCTATGCCCCATACAGGAGACCCAAGGGTCATGGTGAGGGTTCAGACTTGGTTTTTGTACCTCAAGAGCCCTGGAGAGGGAAAGACAGAGAACTATCCCCAATATGGCCCATAAACAGCACCACTGAGAGGGCCCTCCCATCTCTTGATGTGACCTTCTATCAGCCAAATACCATCCCCCCAATATTTTACTGTAAACTCTCTTGCCCATTATCAAATCTACTTACAGCACGGTCCCTTCTCTTGGTCTGGAGCCCCTCCCACTCCACCCAAGCAAGAGGCACAGATTGATGCAGTACCACTTCTTGTCTCTAGATGGTGCACTTGCCCCACTCACACCCTAAGACTTGCAAATTGCCAAATGGGCAGGACGTTCCCACAGGCATCCTCTACAGTCCTCTGCTGACAGGCCTCCACTAACAAACTAAGGGACTGTGCCTGCCACAAAGCCTACTTGCATGTTTAGAGCATCCTCTGTCGTACAAAAGAAACACCCAATATAGGTTAAAGAGAGAAATGGGTGGATGGTCACTTGTCTCTCCTCTTTAATTGGGTTTAAGTCTTTCCTGGGATCACTTTAGTACCCCTCATGGAACTCCCAGCTCAACACCTTCTTCAGTATTCCAAAGGCACAAGAACACATGTACATGATAACCCTGATTGGAGTCTCTCAATGGCTCCCAGTTTACCTCTAAAATAAAACCAAACCTTCAAGTCCAGCATGTAAGGTAGTCTTTTAGAGTGGCCATGCAACACTGCTTGTTGCAGTGACAACACTGACTTGTCTACATACTCATCTCACACTCCTTCTGCTGCCCCAGAACCCAGTAAGGACCAGAGCCTAGATGGGCAGGCACCCACTGAGTATCTACATGTAGAGGGACAGATCCAGGCTCTGGCCTAGCCCACCTTGCCATCCTCCTCTCCTGTCACACCCCTGTACACACTCACAAGGAATTACTTGCAGTCAAACATGCCATGTCCTCCCATGCTTTCTGCCTTTATATATGCTACTTCCCAAAACATTCTTTCTCACCCTATTCCAGAGTCCCTTCTACCTGGGAAACTCCCATCCATTCTGCAAGACTCAACCCTCCCCGCTGAAGCCTTTTATTGCTTCCCACTAAATTACCCCCTCTGATTCCAAAGCTATTCCCCTCTGATTCCTTCCGACCAAGGAAGCAGGTTTTGAGTTGCACTATAATGAGGCCTCCCCATCTCTCCCCACCACCACACTCCAGGTCTCAAAGCAGAAAGGTCCAGTATCCTACATACACAGAAAGTTCTTGGGTATGCTCAGTGATGGTACATACACGCACCAAACTGCTCACACAGCCATGCATTATAATCAAGGGCCTATAAGGTGAAGGTTTCCTGATGACAAGAGATCTCATCCACCTTGGTTCAATGCCAACATCCTTATTGAAGCTAATCCTATGATAAAGGCCTGGGCCTCCTACCTGCCTGCTCCCTTTCTTCCCCTTATCAGTCATTTACTTGGTCACCTGTACCCAGAAGAACAGCTGGACCAGAACTGCACCAGTCAAGAACCACACCAGGGAGAAGAGCACAGTGGCCAGACCCACTGCCACTTTGGGAAAAGGAAAGTCAACCCAGGATCTGCCTGCAGGCAGCAGATATGAGCAGCAGATCCAGCCTGCCTGGGTTAAGTAAATGCAACTGGCTGTCCCACCCTCTTGCCTCAGTTAGGCAGATTGCTTAACCCCAAAATACAGTAGCAGAGGTGGGCAGTGGAGGGTGGGAAAGAAGGTGGAGATACAGGCTGGCAGACATGACAGACCACAGGCATGGTGAGATCATACCTGACACTAGGGCCTGTCCACAGGCCAGAGCTGGACAGGATCAAGGTAAGTATACAAGGTCCTCCCAGCAATTTCCTTCCCCTCTAACACTGAAGAGTCCCAAATGACAAGGCCCAGAAGAAGAGGATGAAGTCAATTTCCAGCAAAGACAAGGACAGAGCAATTCTGTGGACTAGTGTGCTTGAGGGGTATGGCAGGTCTGTGACTGATATCCATCTACACCTGACTACGATCTCTGGAACCAACCCAAACCCCTCAGGTACCTTGAAAAGGAAATGGCCTACAGTCCATAAAATCTGGAAGAGCAACGCTTGTAAGCCAATGCCAGAGCCTGTCCACTTCCCAACACATGTTCTCTCCTTCCTCCCTTCCCCACCCTCAGTCATGCCAAAGCCTTCAGAGATAAGAAAGGGAACAACTTCCTTCTGCCCCACAGAAACCATCTTCCCACGTCTCACAGCTTCCTTCCATATAGGACTCCAGGACACAGAGCTGATAGTTCAAGCAGCATGTGGTATAAAAGAGCCCAAAGAAACTGCCACTCTCCTATCTTAGTGGTTCCCTTTCTTGTGCCATTTCCTGGACTTAGCCTAAGTGGGGCTTTGCCAGACCTTTCTCAGGGACCAATCTCCTGGCTGACCAACTTAGGCCAAAGGGGTGTGGGGGTGTAGGGAAAAGAGCTGTCAGTCCACAACTTGTAGAGGTGGCATTCAAAGCCAGGTGGCATCTCTACCCGGTTACTACTCCACCCTCAGAGAGTGAAACAGCCTTGCTTCCTCCCCACACAGAGAACCACATCCTGACTCCAGCTGTGCTGGGCTAGGGAGGGAGGAGCAAAGGTGAGACATGCCACAGGTCAGGCTTTATCTTGCCTTTCTCAGAGAATCAGAATACACAGGGCCCCCTGCTGGACCAAGCTAGCAGAGGCAGCCTAGAAAGTGGCAAACATTGTTTCTCAGCCTTCACCAGGATGGGGAGTGGGGCCTCTCTCCAGGTTCCTGACACCCCCACATTGAGAGGTCCTAAAGGCTGGGCTCCCTGGTCCCCATGGCACACTAGTGTTAAGCACAGAGCCTGGCACAAATGTAGTACTTCAGTATTTATTGAATGAAAACAAGAAAGTGCTATCTGCACCTCAGTCTCCCCTTTCATGGTATCAAAGTGTGGAATAGGTCTCAGAGCCCTCCAAACCAAAAGGTCTGTGATAGCATAAGCACCTAAAGCCTGGCAGTTCCTGGGTCCTGGATCTTTTATAAGCTCCATCAAGCAGAGAATGCACAGTCCAGTTCCCAAAGCAGGTGGAAACCCAAGTGTCCCTGAGCCATCCTAAGTGCCAGGGTGTAAGTCGGCTCTGAATATGGACATAAGTGTCTTCTGGAGAGACCTAGGACTAAGAAGGGGCAGAATCAGAGAGGCCACCTTCACCTGCTCACTTAATCCTCTGTGATGAGTTCATAGGCAGACAGATGACCATAGCCAGGCCAAGGGTCTAGGCCCAGGTCAGACCCCTCAGCAGATGCTAATGTTTTTTCCACTTTTTTCTTTGTTGGTGTTAAACATCCATTGAAGACCAGGCACTGAAGTAAATGCCTCACTGTATCACTTAACAAAGCCCTTGCCAGCCTACCTATGAAACAGGGGTTTTACCACTATCCTGCAAATGAGGAAACAAGCTCAGAAAGGTTATGAAATGCCCAAGATCGCACAGCAGGACAGCAAAGGGATAAAAATCAGAGCCTAGAAGTGCCAATCTCAAAGCTTACTCTCAGGCCAGGGCCCCCCAGACCAGTACCTAGATCAGACTATTTCCAGTCAATCCTGGACAACCAGGGGCCACTCTATGGGGTCCACCACATCCCTGGGAGAGCTGCATGTATGCTATCTAGAAGCAGTAGCCAGTCCAGGGGGCCATGGGGAGAGTTCCCCTCATCAGGGTTCTTCTATCTCATTCATCTCTGGCCCAGCCTTCAGCACTGGCCCCAGAATATCTGACACCTTGGCCCTTCCCCACCTGGAATTAGCATCTCCTACCAAAGAGGTAATGTGCTACTTCAAGGACATGTAGATATGCTGATGAGAAAAGACACAGCTACAGGGATTCTTCTCCTTCCTCTGGCCTTGCAGAGGGGTTCTACCTAAGCCAGATGTGGCAGGAGAGGCAGGGACTTACACAACAGACCCTAAGCAGAGTTGAAGGTGAAGCATCTGGTTTAGGAGCTGCCCACAGCCCAGCACCTGTCCCATTCCACTTGAGCCCCAGTGCTCCCACCTTCATATAATGCCATCTCCCAGCCATGTGACTGTGAAACCTCAATGTCCACTCATCCCTCAAACTGCCTATGTCACCTCTTACCTGGGCCCAGTTCAATCTTTTCAATGGCCTCCCCTGCCTTATCTCTTTCCATCCTCCACCTGCCCTCCAGTTAGCTTCCTAAAATGAAGGAGGCAAATGGTGCCATCCCTTTCTCCTAATCTGCTGTACTTCCCCATCACCTGGATCAGGGAGTCTTTCCACCACTTTCTGTTTCTACCACATACCCACTGGCCACACTTCCCCTCCAATCTCATGCTCCAACCTTTTGCTCGTACAGTTTTCTTAGTCATGTGGTCCTTTGTGGCAGAGCCAAATTCTACTCATGTGGTATAGCCCAACTGAAATCCACCTCTTCTTTAAGTCTCCCCAGCAAATTTGAGGCCCTTCCTAAACTCATAGCTCAAACTTCTGTGGACACTGAGCCCAGTGCCTTGTTGAAGAATCATCTGTATGAGGCTGACTTGCCAACCACACAATTTCCTGAAGTCAGGACCAAGTCTGATTCATCTATAGAGCATAGGTATAGAGCAGGACCTGGCAGAGAAAGGGAATCAGCACACTCTGTTTCAACTAAGTGTTGACATCTGGTCAGTCAATAGTGGGTAGGCTATAGTGTTTGTTCACTTGCGCTCTCCAGACAAGGAAATCAGAGCTCGGGATTCATAAATACTTGGTTTGATGTGGCTCAGAAATGAAGGCTGAACAGCCCTTAGCAGAGATGCCAGCTCACCCAGCTGTGGGCAATACCACCCCATAGCATGGCAGGAGGTTACATCGGCAAGCCCTGACTCACTGCAGGCTATAGTACAGCCAGACGCCCACAGGGTGCCAGTGATACTGGATTCGTCTCTGACCCAGCATTCTGGACGTTCTGAGTAGCTCATCTGGCTCCACTTGTCTCTCAACCAGGAGCTTGAGGTCTAAGGAAATACACCATCAGTAGATCAGGAAATGCCACTGTGGCTGGAGAGGTAGGATTCCAAGCCCCATTCCCAGGGGCTGCCCTCTTACTACAGAAGGAGAACTGAAGGAGGGAAAGCACAGAAATAAGATGTAAGCCCAGAGAGTGGGCAGAATCTGAATTGCCTGGCCTTAGAGCACTGGCCTCAGATGGAGATGGAAGAGGAAGGGACAGCAAGAGGTGGCGGCAGAGGACCAAGGTCCAAGTAGAAGCTGAGGGACTCACAATAATAAGTCCACTACACTAAAAAAATCCATGAGTAGCCATGAACAAGGGAACCAGACCTGGGCAAGTAAAAAGCCAGCTAATGGATGCCTGAAGCAATAGCCCAGGCTAAAAAAGAAGCTTCAAGCTCAGAGAGGAGGGTCTGCAAGGCCAACTCAAAAACTTCCCAAGCCTTCCCCAAGAAACCCAAACTCCCCTTTCCCATTCAGCCCAGACCCAGGTCTATCCATGGGGTAGAACCCCACAGAGACTCCTTACCATGTGGGGGTTGTCATAGTAGACAGCGATGGAGCGGAGCTCAGGGGAAATACTGCAGCTCTCCGTGAAAAGCCGCCCAGTGTTGCCATAGGGGCCCATGTAGAACTTGTAGGCCACAGTTATGTTGCGAATGAGGGGCGAGCCAGCACTCACAGCCACCCCAGTCAGCAACCCTGAATACCCAGCAAAGGCCAGCAGCGTCAGCAGCAGCAGCAGAGTCAGGCCCCCAATCAGGCCCAGTAGTAGCAGGTCCGACATGGCTCTGGGCCTCCCACACAGCACCCCAAGGCAACTGCAAAGGAGACAGAAGAGAGAGGAGGCTGATAGCCTGCTTTGACTGTGCCCACCTGCCCACCAGCTGGTTCTGGCCCAACCTCAGCCTTGTCTTGGGTATTCTGACCCAGAAGGGGGAGGGGCCAGAGGTGTTTACACATAGAGTGACCTAGAAGGGAGCTACAAAGGATGACTGAAGCCACAAGCTTCTTTATTTCTTAATCACAGTCATTGAAGCTCTCAGAGAAGTTCTGCCTGGCAGCTGACAGTCCTGGTCACACCTGAGCAAACTGTGTCATAGAGGGACAGAAGAATGAGTCAGCAAGGGATATACTCCGGGCCCTGATCGGCCTCTCGTAAGATAGGCCAGATACCACAATCCAGCCTTTCCGCATAGTGACTCTTCCTTCAACTGAGCCCAAATGCTGGCCCAGACTCCCCAAGCCTCAGACACTACTGCCAGAGGACAGAGGATAGACAGACATCAGGATCCAAACACTTATTAACAGAAAAACCATGAGGAACAACCCCAGGGGGGGAAATGTGCCACAAGAAGAGACTTTTCATAGGAAACTCTCCTTTGCTAAGTACATCTGTCCTGCAGGGACCTTGCTATCCAGCAAGCTCACCCATCCAGGATCAGAGGACAAGTCAGAGCAAAACAGCCTGAGCACCCAGAACAAAGTTCAACCCAAAACTTTCCTTAGGTGAACCACCAATGCTAACAGCCTCACTCCGCTTTCCCAGCCCACAGACTGGAAACAGTAAGAAGAGGAAAAGGCTGGCAGAAGTAGAAACATGCAAAGACAGGGGAGTAACAGTTCTCATGAGAGGCAGAGAAGCTATACAGGAATAGGTTCAGGATCCATAGAGACCAGGCAGAGTGTCTAGGCCCCCAGCAACTTAGAGCCAGAGGCCTAATGTTCTTTATAAAGCAGGTTACCCAAAATAACTTGAATAGAGGGATCACAGCACCCAGAAAACTACTGAAGGGAGCATGGGACCTACTGGGGGAACACTTCCACTCCAATTATTTAAAATTAATACATAATTAACATATAAAATTTAAAAGGTTTTAGAGCTGAAAAGGCAATGCTTCAGCCTTATGGAAACTTAACTCTAAGGAATTATTTAGTCCCTGTTGACTGTATGAAGACAATATGCTAAAAAATTGTCTTTCAAGTCAAAGAGCATTTGTTTCTCAAAGAGGCCAAGTATACTTCTAGCCCTCTGGTATAATGAAGTGCCTCCCACAGGTGCTCCTGACCATCCAATTCATTATCTTTTTTTACATGCATTCCCTGTCCTACTCAGTTTATCTCCAGTTAATTTCATTAATTTCATTCCTGTTTTGATGATAATGATAACAGAACTTCCACTGGGTTCCACTCTGTGTGTGTGTGTGTGCACACACGCGCGTACACACATAGCAAAAACACAGTAACTTCATTAATCCTAAGAACAATCCAACAAGTAAGTATAGGTCAGGGATCAAGTAGTTGGAAATAACCGAATGAAGGCCCAGTTACTAACCTAACCAACCAACTCCATTTGTCCCTCTCTGACTCCATTTCCCTCTTTTTTTTTCTCCCCTCTGAGCTACTTCCCTCTGCAGTTACCCTGGATTCCAGGAACAGGCTCAATTGATAAGTATCTTTATGACAAAGGACTGACACTACCTCCAAACAAAATCCAGCCATCATCCCATGATGAAACTGCTTTCCTTAGTGGGAACAATTATTCCATGAGGAAACCAAGGTTGCCCCCCTAAGTAGGAGCAATCATCTCACAATGGGAACCAAATTGCCCATTCAAGTGATGATGACCTTCCAATAATGACCTTTCCAGGAACTTCACAGAACCAGTCCTCAGATAATGATCAACCACAGCCTGACCAGGATGACTTACTCCACTGATTATGCAAAACCCCCAACCATGCAAGCCCCCAACCCTTGCCTTTTCCTCTTTTCTATAAAACCTTAAAATTTTCCCTTTGAAACAAACCTTTGGTCACAGTACTCCCATATCTGTCCTTCCCTGAGTGGCCATGCTGATTAAAGTTTCTTTCCTGCCCTTCACTTCTACTCCAGTCTTTGTCATCTTGGGTGACAAGATGGGTGGCCCAGTCTATTCTGCTGGAACTATGGGAGTCTGGGGCTTCACACAAGTAACATTAAGATACTTATCCAAGATCACACAAGTATTAAAGAGAGCCACCTGAACCAAAATGTAAGCAATGGGAACCCAAGCAGCATGACTCCAGCCTCCATTTCTATTTTTCTTTCCTCCTGGCTTCCAGAAAGGCCCCAGCATTTAATCCAGGTTGGACATCTACAAACCCAAGACTTGAAGCTCTCAGCATCAAGACCACCACTTGCTCCGGGAGTGACAAGCCCTTACTCTGTGCTACTCTCTCAGCTGCACACTTCCTGTTTCAAAGGAATTTAGTTCCCACTTTTCTTTTGCCTCTCCCAAACTGCTTAGAAAGTAGGTAAATACTGTTCCTTCAGAGTGTGGGAGCAGAGCTTTGATGCACACAGAATGTAAAAGGAGAAATGTAAATTTCCCCCTTGTGCAAAAGACAAAGAGAAGGGTTGGGGAGGCTCACCTGAAGCCAGGCTCACTTTTAGCAACTCATGGCATCCAGTGCAGCAGGGGCCAAGTGCTCCAGTGCTGGGGACAGAAAGGAACAGTCACTCCAGCCCAGGAAATAACCACTGGGCAGGGCTCCACGCCCTGACAAACCCCTTCCCAAGGAAGACCCACCGGGACCTCTACAAGTACCACCGCCCCATACTCAGATCCTCCGGGAAATCAGAAGTCAAACCCACCCTCACAATGTCTGGGATCTTCACTAGAGTTTTTCTCATACCCCTCTTCCTGGTGGGTTCCAGCTACCATACTTGGTGCGGAAACAGCCCTTACCGCTAATCTACGGAAGACTGTGCCCTCTCTCGGGCCTCAGGTTACCCTCGGATCAAAAGCCCCAGATTCACCAGCCCTCACCAGCCCTGCCAGCTAGCATAAGGGCTGGTGACCGGCACGGGCTTTCGGAGGCCGCTCACGTGCGCCTAGGCGGAGGGCCGGCCCTTGGACCGTCGGCCCTTAAAGGGCCCGGCGCTGGCAAACTTTGGTGCTAGAATGAAGAGGCAAGACTGAGGCTCCGAGGGGTTCGCGCGCGAAAGAGGAAGCCGCCTCCCGCTCTCGCCTTCCAGCCCCTGCTGACCCGAAGTCTCGTCTATTTGTCCAGCCCCTTCTGTTCGCTCATGGCTCTTGTATCTCCACGCACCTCTGCTACTTAAGGGACGCTAAAGTTTGCAGCCGGGGCGGCGAGGCGCGGCCTCGTGAATTAGGTGGGCTTAAAAGGTGACTCATGCCTCGGTTTCCCCTCTTGCTCCACTGCCCCTAGACAAGCCCCGCACCCGCGGCTGAGACAGTGGGCGACCTGGGGTGGGAAGGGCTGGTCCAAGGTCGCATTCAGGCCCTCGGACCCGGCCAGGGCCAGCTGTGGACTACACTATATGCAAAGGGCGGCCTGGGCCACCGAAGGGGCGCGGGGAGCCCTGAGGTCGCGCCTGGGAGAACCGTGGCCCCAGGCCCACACCCCAGCGGGGACACCTCTCTGGCCTGGCCCTCACCTCAGCAGCCGCCCCACGGACGCCGCCCTACACTGGCGGCTCTGGGATCGGTCGCGGAGCCTGCGCGCGCCCGCCGCTCACGCTCGCTCCGCCCCCTCTCGCGGCGGGACGTGGCCGTGGCCGTGGGCGCGTGCGCTCGGGACCCAGGGGGCGGCACCGCCCCGTCTCCCTGGCAACACGCGCGCGCCAATCCCTGGGACCTGACTGGGGTTGAGCCCACAGTGTACCTTCCCGCCTCCAGCAACCAACCAGGCTGCGGAGGGTGACTGAATGACACCCCAGGGTATCTGGGCTGGAGGGAGCTCTACAGCAACAGCCCAGCTCCAGAAGTGAGGGCAGTCAGCCGGGTGGCCCGCAGTAAAGGGTCAGGCTGGGGTCCAGGAAACCCGAACTGTAGAGGACCGTTTGTACAAGTTAGGGAGGCATGACAGCAATGTCAGCTTCTAGCATTGGTACCACCCTTAACTCCCGCCACTTTTTCTTACTGAGGTTTCATAACTTGCTTGGGCCAAGCAAGACAGGGCCGCTTGCTATTTTACAAGCGGAAAGTTCAGTCCCATTCTGGGCTTGGTAGAAACTGGTGGATCCAACCACTAAACAGAACAGATATCTGCTTCCTGCTTCTACTCCCCCACCCACCAACTTTCCTTCAGTGGGCACAGGAATAATCATTCATTTGTAAACATTTATCAAGTATCAATCCCTGCTATACAGTCCTAGGGGCTAGGGATATTGAGTGAACAAAACCAAAGCCCCACCCTCCTGGAGCTAGTTCCAGGGGAATGCCTCCCTTTACTGGCTCTTCCAGTATCCTGGATGTAGCTGGGGGAGGTTACTCTGACTGGTTCAGCCTAACCTACTGTGAATTCCTTGAGAACAAGTTCAATCTTCAGCTTCTATCTCTGAGAACCACAAGGCACTATGCTAGGGGCCCAAAAATAAAAGCCCTGGCCTTCTGAGAAACCTAGATTTACAGTGAATGAGCTGGGGAAGGGGACAACCAACCTCATAAGCCTGCTTATAAACAAGATGGGTTGGACCAAGAACAGTCTTGGTCCTTCTGATGAGGACTGCTGTTTGGGAGGGGGATCACTCTAAACGGGACACAACAAAAGTGGCTATAGAAAAAGTCAGAAGCCATGTGTGCAGCACATTTTGTGGATCCCACTATAACACCAGCAAAGGGCAGACTGGACCCACAGAACAGCAGTAGTCATAATCCTGGCTTTTTCCCCCTCGGTTTGCTTCACATTTCTTCCTTCTACAAGCAGACAGGACTAAACCTTGTCTGCGTGGCCAAGTCTGTCCCAATACTCAGGAGACTGGCAGAATGGGCCCTAACTCAGGGCCAGGCCAGCAGGTTGTACAGTTCTTCTACTGATGAATGTCAAGCACATGATGACCAGTATACATCTGGAAGCATTTCCTGCGACACAGAGGAGTATGGCACTGGCTCAGAGACAGACAGCCTCTGCCTACAAGGTTTGCCCATCAATTCTGCTTCTCAAAGTTGATGAGCTTCTTCCAGGACACCAGTCTGAAGCTGCCCTTTTCTCATCCAGACCTCTGCTCAATTCCTTTAGCTGGGGTGGGGAATCAGAGTTCAGGGTGTGCCTTAGGAGCTTCAGCACTCTGTTGTGGAAGGAGAGCTGGCCTGCCACTAGGGGCTGCAGTGATCCATCAGCCTGCAGGGCTTGGCATCCCACTGCTTCCAAGAGTGTAACCACCACCCTTGGCGAGATCCCTGAAAGGCCTTGACTGGCCACTAGGAGTCAGCAGCCTGCTTTGCAAGGCACTTCCTTCACTCCCTTGCAATAGGTCTGAAACCTGCTCACCCAGTCTTTATCCTGCACACTCTCCACTCCCAGACCTAGCTACAATAACACATATCACCCTGTCCTAAGCCCAAACTTGGCCTTGGTCTCCTTTTGCCTTCTGTTCAAGGAATTCTCATAGAGGCTCTTTTATTCTTCCTAATTTCCATATGTTTCCCCAGGGTTCCTTCCCTTTCTGAAATTAAACTTGGGAAGCTAAGAGTAGAATGTCCCCTCCTTCCTGACCTTCTCCCACTCCAAAGCCCTGGTTAGCTTTCTGTGGGCAGTGTCCAGATGCCCAGCTCAGATGACAGAGAATACACATGCAGTGTAAGAACGTTTTCTGACAATGCCACCAGCCACTCACAGACACACCATCTCCCACCCTCCCATGGATGTTGGCTCAATCCCCAGCAGCTCAGCTTGGACAGGGCTACCCGGCAGGACTCACCATGACTGAGGGTCAACTACCTGAACGACTCTAAGTCAGCTTTGCTGTTTCCCTGAGAGCCTAGAAATGCAGGGTAACAGAGAGTATCCAAACCTCCTCAGGTGAACAAAAGCTGAAAAAACAGTGAACCTCACTGCCAATAAAGACCCTGCTAGCAGTCTGCCCTCTGCCCCCACCTATCTCACCCCCAAGTGCTGTTCCAGTGACACTATGCTGAGTTATATTTTCTCCATCACTCAGCTAATCAGCTGTCCAGACAATTCCTTAATCAGACAACACTGCCTTCTTGAGTTTAAATTTTATTTTACAAAAAGAGAAATAAAGAAAACTGATAGGCAGTTATACTGACTTACAATTGTTCTGTTTTTTGTTTTTTGTTTTTTAAAAAAGTGACATGAAACACAAGTAAAAATAAATACGTCATAGAAACAGCCAGTTGCCCAGTCTCTGGGGCAGAAGCGCCTGCCCTGCTGAGAGAGGAGGGAAGCCCATGATCACACCAGCAGCTGGATCACCCAGCCACAGATGCTTCTCTAAGCCAGGCGCAGGTCCCAGGCCTCAGGGGCGTCCTGAGGAAAGAAGACGGAAAACCAAAGCCAGGTGCCAGGGCCCTGGGGCCACTTCATGTACCCCACCCCAACCGAACCCTTTTCCCTGGCAGCAGTGTGGCCTTAGTGGTTATCCATTGCGACCCCCTCAACCCACCTGGACCCTCTTCCCCTGATCCCTCTGAAGAGGGTACAAGGAAAAAAAAACCTGTCTTGGGCAGACCTGGGGAATTCTTCTGGTGAGTCCCCAGCCCACCCTGAGTAACACAACCAGATAACAGTCATTTTACACCCACATGCACATGAGCATACATGTGCACACACACTATCACACTCACTCACTCAAACATAGCTGGGCTAAGCTCTCTTCCAGGGAGGGTCCTGGGTCAGGTCACAGTATGAGGTCCCCTCTCATATCAGTATTATCCCAGTAGTAGCAGAGAACCCAAACCTTCCCTAGTCCCCTGCATTGCAGATTCTGCAACCTTTCTGGCTACCTCTCCTCGCTGTCCTAGATGACTACAACAAACAGACCCATGAGAGGGGAAAGGAACAGACTCGGGTCCCTGAAGAGTAAAGAAGGTGGACACTGCCTGCTCAGGAAGTTCATCGTTGTAAGACTCAGGTATTCATAAAAGACCTAGGGCCAAGCTAGTGGCATAGAACAGACATTGAGGGGCCACAGCAGAATACACAGGGTAGGAAAGAAAAAGGCAGAAAGGAGAATTGACTCTAAGGGGAGCAACGGAGAGCGCAGCATTCTCAGATAGGCCTTGAGGTGCTGATTTCCTGGGAACAGTCAGCAAAGGGCCAGAAAGTCTTCTGGGGGTCCTTTGGAGAAAGGATGACTTCTCAAAGGAGTTTTGGTGAAGGAAGAGCCATTTGGCCTGAGTGTACAGAAAGCCATGGCTCAAAGGGAGAGACTGGTCATCGGAGAAAGGGAAGTGGGAATTAGGCAGTCATATCCAGGAACACTAGAAACAAGGAATGTAAAGTCCATAGAAGACCTTCTCCAAGGGATGAGGACTCAATACCAGAGCAAGGAATGCCACGCTTAAAACATACTGATGCTGAAGGTCTTGCTCTGCTGACAACTTGCTTGTGAAACTTGGTTGTGTTTCAACCAATCAGCAAAACTTAACCCGGTTCTTTGCTTCATGCTCCTGGAGTAGGAAATTTCATATTTAGTTGTGAGTCACAAGTATATAAAGAACCTATACATTAATTCCTATGTAAGAGACTTCCAAGGACCAGAATTATCCTTAAATCAGATGATAATATAGAGACCTAAGCAGCACAACTCAAAGGGATGAGGACTTCACAGATCCAAACTAAAGAAAAAGATCTGACCCAACATGGTTCACTTACTTCCTTTCTTAAATAGCTACTCTATTGCACTAGCAGGCTTTGTCCACAAAGATATTAAAAAAGGAAATCAAGCATCAGTAAAAATGGCAATCTTGAATCATTTAGTATTGTTTTCCCCAGGAAAAGTAATTAAGCTACACAAGATGGATGAGACTTGAGAAACCTTGAAAACTTTGGAAGACAATCATAAGGGAAGATGCCTAAGCTTGGTCTTCTACCTTCCCTCTGGATCACCAGCCTTCCCTGACTTGGGCCTGGATGGTGGGTGGAAGCCATCCACTAAATGTTTCTGATCAAAAAAACTGTAAAACATGGTTCTTTAGCTCTAAGACATTTCCTGCTTCCCTTATACATGTGTTCATGTTTGGTGTGCATGCACATTTGCCCACCAACACACAAAGAGACAAGAAAAATCACAGATGTGTTTTCAGGTTCATTAAAAACAAGAAACAACAAAATCTATGAAACTAGTTGCAATTCAGTTTCTCATGATTTCATTGCCACCCTCTACATAATAGAAGCATACATTATCAGATTAAGAGCCTTCCCTAGCCAGGTCAGCTTCCCAGAATTATGGCATTTACAGGGCTGAAGCAAGACCTAAGCCCTGGAACCACTGGGTAGGGAACAGAGATGTGCTGCCTCTCAGGCATCCATTTGCATCCTGGTAACTTCAAACGCCTGTTCCTCTAGTAAATGGTTTCAGTTTCCTGTTGAAATGGTTTCTGGATTCTCAGAGACTGCTGCAGTGACTTCCTGTAAGTGAACACAAATATTCTTCTTTTCTTCTTTCCCCTGCATACACACACACACACACGCACGCGTGCACACAAACACACAGAGTCTCTAGGAACCCAGTGCTCCAGGGTTGAGAGACATTAGTGTAACCCAACTTCTGAGTGTGTTCTGACTAGCTCACTCTTACTGCACCAGTGTCAACCTGAGAGCCCACTCCAAGTGAATCCCTTCACCATCCATTCTTGGGATGCATCTGAGAGAGAAAGCACTGGTTGGAACTGCTATTTTAAAATTATTAAAAATAATTTGCATAGCTAAATCGTAGATCTAAGGCTTCTATGAATAGAAGAATTAAGTGTCTGACAGGGTGTTATGAAAAACAGAAAGAAAGCGCCTTAAGTTCCACTTTTGGTGTTATTGAATAGCGCACAAACATGCATGTGCGCACACACACACACACACAAACACACACACCATCAGTCATCTCCCCATCTTTCCTCTGGGAACAAATCCCAAAGTCTGCTAAGCCCTCCAACAATGGAATGGGCTTGTCAGTAGAGTTGTAGGAGGTTAAGCTACCTCCTGGGTTGGGAAGAGGCAGGTACAGCAGCTGCCTAGCCAATGGGGAACAACAGGCAGGTGGTAAAGCTCTAAAGTCAAGAAAAGTTTGTTCATCATAAAGAACTGCCTGGCAAAGTCTTGAGGGGAGGAAGGAAATGGAGACAAGAGGACATAGGATAAGACAATAGCAGACAGCTAGTGTTTAAGGACTAGATGGTCCTTCCCTGCACTGGCAACTAGGAAGGGGAGGCCAGAATGACTTATGTGTTCATGTTCTCTTAAGACAAAAGTCACACTTAAGGCTCCTAAGGAGGAAGGATTCCTCCATGCTCCTTCAAAGATGGTGGCAGGAGACACCAGGCCCACAATGATCACCTGATAAGCTGGGGAAGCTGAAACATTTACTAACAGGAAATCAATGGTCCATTCTCTCAATCCAGCAGCTGCCTATCCATAGCTTCACTATTCAGCATAGAGATGACCTCTAAGATCATTCCAGCAGGATTCAGCTCCAAATTTGGGGGTCACTTACTTCTGAATAGCAAACTCCATGATCCCAAGTTTCAATCTCTGTAGAATGAGTCTCAACACCACTGACTACCCAGTCTCAGAATTCCCTGATCTTCCTGAGAGGCCACATCTCTCCAAAACATAGTTGTTTAATCTAACCCTTGGTCAAACCTAACTCTCTTTCTGTGGTCAATTCACCATCCACTCAGGATTTTTTTTTCATCAGCAATTATGGGATCTAGTACATCTTAAAACATCCCTATCTCCTACCTTCCTTAACCTTAACTTCCCCTGCCACCCAAAAAAAAAAAAAGATACATGAAAAGTCTAAATAATAAATAATTGCCCATAACCATAAGAAATAAATTAACATGGAGCTTTCTAAGAGGGCAGGAAAGGAAGAGGAAAGGCCACCAGGATAGGCAGCTGAAGCACAGTTCCACCCTGGTGAAGAATATCTTTTCCAGCCACACTCCATAACCTCTCACTCACACTGCAGTGTTTTTCCCTCCCACCCTGGAAAGGGAAATCTGCTCAGAGACAACCACTGAGGAAAGAGACAGAGATCGGTAATGCCCATTTTCTCTCATGATTTCCCCCCAAATTTCTAAAACAAACGTAGCTCCAAAAACCAGGAACTTGAGTTACCTGGGCCTTCTCTTCACCCAACTAGAAGGAAACTTGTGATTTCCATGGCTCTTCTCCTGGGCTCACCCTGATGTTCAACTAATAGTGCCATGAATCACCACTCTCTGATTTCCATTTAAAAAAAGATAAATTCATTTTTTAGTTTCTCCCTTAGTTCCTCCCTCCCTCCCTCCCCTCCCATCTTCACCCCTGCTGTTACATACATGTACATACACACCCAAACACACACACACACACACACACACACACACACACACACACAC
>JAJEJO010020098.1:0-11014 GCA_020662805.1 Glaucomys volans | reverse complement strand
AAAGAAAAGTCCAGGACCAGATGGATTCACAGCCAAGTTCTACAAGACCTTCAAAGAAGAGCTCATTCCAATACTCCTCAAAGTATTTCACGAAATAGAAGAGGAGGGAACCCTTCCAAACTCATTCTATGAAGCTAATATCACCCTGATACCAAAACCAGAGTAGGACACATCAAGGAAAGAAATTTTCAGACTAATATCCCTAATGAACATAGATGCAAAAATTCTTAACACAATTTTAGTGAATTGCATACAAAAGCATATTAAAAAGATAGTACACCATGATCAAGTGGGTTTCATCCCAGGGATGCAAGGTTGGTTCAACATCCGGAAATCAAACAATGTAATTCACCACATCAACAGACTTAAAGTCAAGAACCACATGATTATTTCAATAGATGCAGAGAAAGCATTTGATAAAATACAGCACCCCTTCATGCTCAAAACACTAGAAAAAATAGGGATAGTGGGGACATTCCTTAACATTGTAAAGGCTATCTGTGCTAAACCCACAGCTAACATCATTCTAAATGGAGAAAAATTGAAAGCATTCCCCCTGAGAACTGGAACAAGGCAGGGATGCCCTCTTTCGCCACTACTATTCAACATTGTTCTTGAAACTCTAGTCAGAGCAATTAGACTTACCAAAGAAATTAGAGGAATACAAATAGTAAAAGAAGAGCTCCAAATATCTCTATTTGCTGATGACATGATTCTCTATTTAGAAGACCCTATGAATTCCACAAGAAAACTTCTGAAACTCATAAATGAATTCAGTAAAGTAGCAGGATATAAAATTAATGCTCATAAATCTAATGCATTTTTATTCATAAGGGATGCATCCTCTGAGAGAGAAATTAGGAAAACTACCACATTCACAATAACCTCAAATAAAATAAAATACTTGGGAATCAATCTAACAAACGAAGTTAAAGACCTCTACAATGAGAACTGGAGAGCTCTAAAGAAAGAATTTAAAGAGAATTTGAAAAGATGGAAAGATCTCCCAAATTCTTCCATAGGCAGAAATAATATTGTCAAAATGGCCATACTTCCAAAAGTGCTATACAAATTCAATGCAATTCCAATTAACATCCCAATGACGGACCTCATAGAAATAGAGCAAGCAATCATGAAATTCATTTGGAGGAATAAGAGACCCAGAATAGCTAAATGAATCCTTATCAAGAAGAACTAAGCAGGGGGTATCAAAATACCAGACGGAAAACTATACTGCAGAGCAATAGTAAGGAAAAGAGCATGGTATTGGCACCAAAATAGACAGGTAGATCAATGTTACAGAATAGAGGACACAGAGACAAACCCACAGAAATACAGGTATCTCATACTTGACAAAGGAGCCAAAAACATACAATGGAGAAAAGACAGCCTCTTCAACAAATGGGGCTGGGAAAATTAGACATCCATATACAGCAAAATGAAACTAAACCCATATCTCTCACCTGTACAAAACTCAACTGAAAGTGTATCAAGGACCTAGAAATTAGACCAGAGACTCTGCACCTAATAGAAGAGAAAATAGGTCCAAATCTTCATCACAGTGGCCTAGGACCAGATTTCCTTAACATGACTCCCAAAGTACAAGAAATAAAACAGGAGTCATTGATCAGGATAGAGTCAAACTAAAAAGCTTTTTCTCAGCAAAGGAAACAATCAGCAATGTGAAGAGAAAGCCTTCAGAGTGGGAGAAAATCTTTACTGCACACAGTTCAGATAGAGCACTGATCACCAGAATCTTCCAAGTACTCAAAAATCTTTACACTAAGAACACTAATAACCCAATCAATAAATGGGCCAAGGAAATGAACAGACACTTTACAGAGGAAGATGTACATGCAATCAACAAATTTATGAAAAAATGTTCAAGATCCCTCGTTATAAGAGAAATGCAAATCAAAACCACCTTAAAATTTCATCTTACCCCAGTTAGAATGTCTTTTATTAAAAATACAGGCAACAACAGGTTTTGGCAAGGTTGTGGGGAAAAGGTACACTCATACATTGCTTGTGGGATTTCAAGTTGGTGCAGCCACTCTGGAAAGCAGTGTGGAGTTTCCTTAGAAACTTGGAAGGGATCCACCATTTGACCCAGGTATTCCATTCCTTGGCCTATACCCAAAGACTTAAAATCAGATTACTACAGTGATGCAGCCCCATCACTGTTCATAGCTCCTCAATTCACAATAGCTAGATTGTGAAACCAACCTAGATGCCCTTCAATAGATGAATGAGTAAAGAAATTGTGGTATATATACGCAATGCAACATTAGCAATTAAGAATAAAATTATAGCATTTGTAGTTAAATGGAGGGTGTTGGTGACTGTCAAGCTACGTGAGATTAGCCAATGCCCAAAATGCAAAGGTCGATTGATCTCTCTGATAAGTGAATGATGATGCATAATGCGAAGTGGAAGGGGGCTAGAATGGATGAATGATAAATTTCATAGAGGGAAGAGAGGAGTGGGTTCAGTGTGGGGCTTAAGAATATTAACAGAATGAGACAGACATCATTGTCCTGTGTACATATTTGAATGCACAGATGGTGTGACTCTACTTTGTGTACAACTAGAGAAACAATCACTGTAATCTATTTATGTTCAATGGATCAATATTAAATGAATTTTAAAAAAAGGAATGCCTACAACAATTAAAACTGACAATGGCCCTTCTTATACATCTATATCCTTTAAAATTATATGATATGTATAACATTTCCCTTAAACAGGAGTCACTTATTATCCCCAAGTAAAGCAATATTGAAATGAGCTCATCTATCTTTAAAGACAAAAATAACTAAACTAAAATAGGGGGAATCAACTATAGCTCTCCTCATCATATTATACAATGCATTTATTTGTAATTGATCATTTAATTTCTGCCTCTACAGGAAGGAATCCAATTATGGGACATTGTGACAAGTGTCCAAACCTAAATTTATGGTTAAATGGAGAGATTTACTTACAGGACATTGGAAAGGCCTGATATATTGTTAACCTCAGGTCAAGTCTATGCTTGTGTGTTTCCACAGGACACAGAATCTCCCTTGTGTATTCCAGCCTGATTAATCAGACACTATGAGCCAGCCTTATAGGAGGTGATCTCCACTGAAGCCTTATCCTCTGATCAGACTAACCAAGGATGAAGAGTTGACCTTCAAGCTTTGTCAGTTAATTCTAACTTCTTGAAAATCAGCCTCCAACTGAGTGCCACTTTTTCTGACTTAGGGCCAACTTAAACATCTCATTACTAGAACTGAACAAGTTATATTGTCTCCAGGAAGACAATCTACACCTTTAGAGTCAGGTAAGTGCTTGCTCTGCTGACCAGGCCTATTGGATGTTTTTTTCCAGATCCTCCATTTGTACACCACTCCTCCTGGAGCAGGGCTAATTTCAAGGATTTTACCAATCATCCTCATTTGTTGGGAGACATTTTTGATTATTTAATACCACATAAAATTTCTTCTACAAATTCATTCCATGGAGTGGTGAATCACCTCCTTTATGTTTTTCCATGGATTTTGAGAAAGTTCCTTTAGGTTGTTTGATCCTTAGCTATGTGACTTATCTTACTGACTCACCTCAAATTGAACCTTCTAAATGCTGTATATGGTCCTTAATTATAGCCTCTATTCATTATACTAATTATAATGAAGCTTATATTAATGATTCTGCCCCTTCCTCTTTTGAGATATGTGAAAATATTACTACCAAAATGGATCTTTCCTGTAATCTAGTGGAGACTCTCACAGATTTCCCAAAAAGGATTGAATGTGGCTCTTCTCAATTTGCTGAGGTTTATTCACCTCTTATGTCTAATACTAAAATAGGGATTTGTCTGGGTCAGCTCCACATTCTGATTATAGGCGATATTAACAAGGAAAGTGGGTTAACTTTATTTTTTATGATAATTTACCTTATTCTGATCCATTACATAGATGGTTTACACCTAGTTGGATGACACCAATTTACAAAAGCATCATAAGGATGGAAAACATTCCTATTTTACTGATTTATACTTTTTTTAGCTTATTCTACTGTGATAATACTCACTAGACCTGATAGTCCTTCAAAATGTAATGTTAGAGCTTATGTAAATGCTCCACACGTTATTTTACTTGCTATCAAAATTACCTTAACATATCTAAGAATAAGAAATCATACTCTATACAATAAGATTAATGTACCTTAACTAATTATATTCATGCTTCTGTTTCCAAAGGTTTTACTGTTCTCATGATGGTTCATCAACTTGCTCATGTTATGTTACCTGTGTTGTTAAAAGATAAATGGTATGATAACCCTGGTACAGAGGTTCATGAGACCCTTAATGAACAAATGAGACCACAACGTTGTGTAGCAGCACTAATCTTAGGCATTACTGCATTAATAAGTATTGAAACTGATTTAGCTGTAACCATTACTGTATTTGCACAAAAAAATCTCATTCCATCTCATTTTAAGGATTTACCTCCCAATGTATGTATTGCCCTGGCTAAGTAGGAAAAGGTTGATAAAAAAAATAGAAACTAGAAAAGGTGCTTTTGAGGACACAATTCTATACATTAGAAATCAAACTCAAGATGTTAGGATTCAAATGACTACTAGATGTCATGCTAATTATAAGTGGACTTGTGTAAAACTTTTGAAGGTCAATGGTATTACTAATTGTGAACATGTACAAAATCACTTCCTAGGAATATGGAAAAATAGTTACATTGCTCCAGATACTGCTATGCTACAATTTAAGATTAGGGATATTTGTCAATCTCATTTGGAAGTCTGCCCCTGTGCTGATCTAGTTCAACACACTTTTATAATATAAAGGAGACCATTTTTAATAATACCTTTATTCAAAACATTGTAGAAATTGGCCAAGGCCAAGGCCAATTTCTCGCGTTCTAATTCTGCTTTTTCATCTTCCAGTCATCATCGCCTGCACCCAAGAGCAATAAAAAATTTACAAACCCAGATGGAAACCATCAAATTTAAAAATGAAGAAGGGAGAAATGCCATGCCCACCACTATTTCCCCCAGTGCTTGACATGGTTCCCCTGGGGATAATAAAGATTCTTGCATGGTCTAATCTTCTGAGAAATTTGGATATGGCATGTTCCTTAGTGTTTTTGTTATTTCTTTTTCTTAATGGTGTAATATTTGGATGCTTGCATTTAAGGATTTTGGTAGAAAATCAGACATTAAGTGATTTGGAACATAACAATAACACTGCTCAAGCCTTAATTTATTTCATATGTATTATTACCTTAACAGAAAAGATGTCATGGGACAGATCACAAAGTGTAATTGTTTGCCTGTAGAATTATGACCACCAGTGTCAGATAGCCTAATGCAGATAGCCTGGATGCTTTAGCCCAACCAGGATATGTCTCCCTCATAGTTAAACTGTTTTCACAGTTCAGGGACCACATTAGATTCCATAAAAGGTAGTTGGGAAACTATAACTTTGCCCTAGAGAAAAATCTTTAAAGCCCTTTGATATAGGTATCCCTTTCCAATAGATAGAATTTATAAAGGAAAATAAGAAGTGCTTTCTTTAGAGGTGGTTTTGTTAACAAAGAGAATTTCCTCTTAATTTGCAATAGATGAATTAAAAGGTGCTGTGCTTCATATCTGCCTTTGAGAGAAATGTCCAAAGTGTGATTAATTTGTATGACTGCTATCCTTAACTCAACTTTAAACCATGATGTACTAAACCTATAAAATTTATGAGAATGGCTTCTGATCTTATCATCACTAACAAGATGAAAACCAGAACCAATTTAAGATTTTGAGATGCTTTTCTTAGGAATCAACATGTCTTGTGGTATGGGCCTCTCTGCCTATGAGACACCTGAGTCCATCGAAGATAAAGACCCTACTAAAGCCAGTAAGGCTGCCATACCTTCCATGTCCACAAGGAGCAAGATGCACACTTGGCTTCAGAAGACATCATAATTTCCTGGGAATGGTGCCTAACTCCAGGCAATTGTATCCTCCAGGTGTAGTGGACCAGGAGTGATTTGGGGGATGTATGATAATGTGTGGACACTAACTCTAGCACTGGCCACAGGGGCATGGATCTCCAAAGACACTCCTCCTGAACTCCAGAGTCCACATGTACTGTATCATGGGGAGAATTGCCTAGGACTTTAGGAGCCTCTCACAGTGATGGCCAGTGTTTTTTCATAGCAGAGGTGTATTGGGTGAGTTTGGTATGATAGGTGAAGTTTGAACTGGAAAACATCACACCAACTCTGGTGTGATGCCATACTTTTCCATGAATGCCCAAACATGAGACAGCTGAACCCTTGGATTGAGGACTGAAAATAGAAGTGAGAAGCTGCTGAGTTACCCAAGGTCAAGTGGAGGCATTTAGGCTCTCATCATTTATGAAGGAGGCTAGCAAGTTACTGGCAATGGAAAGGAGATATTCCATCCTCACTCCACCAGCCAGGAATCACCACCTCAGCTGTTCCCTTATGATTACTGTGCACTCAGAAATTGTCTTGCTATAATTTTCCAGGGGCCCTTCCCCTGACACATCAATGCAGAAACACGTTGATAATGTGTTCTGACTTAAGGTGTCATTCTCTTGACCTGCCTATCCCCTGTGTGAGGAAAGGTCCTCTGGTACATTTCCATGGACTCCTTAACCAGCAGCTGGTAGATGCTGTTCACAGTTCAGGGTCACAGATCATGGAACAAGGATCCATCAAGAATGAGAAGAATACAGATGAAACAAGAGCCTGATGAGCACAGTATTAACCTGGAACTCTAATGAGAGAGTGAATTCAGGCATTACATAACCCCTGTGGCTCCTGAATATCAGTGGAAGTTAATTTACATATTATGCACCAATTCATAAAACTCTTTAATAAATCATGTATATAAAATGGCAAATCACAAAAAAATGAGTAAATTGAGTACCACCTGTAGCTGGAAACTATCTTTGTCTCTCTGTTTTCTAGTTGTTATTGGGGTTCTGTTGGAAAACATTGGGAGGTAAAGTCAACATCTTCTGCAACGAGACTGGAGTGTGCCAAGCAAGTGTCTCCTCTGCAACCACTAATGCAGGTTATACTTTCAAAGTCATTTCCTGCTCGAAGCTCAAGATGAAGTTCCAATATGTGCTAACCCCCAATTTCCTTATGCAAAAATGGAAAAGCATCAATTTCAGACCCTGGTGAGAATTTCCATCCTTTAGATATTGGAGATACTATACACTTGCCAGCATAAGAATGAGAAGGTGATAAACTCTGCTTTCCTGAGAGTTGTCTCATTTAGGAATTAGTGCCTCTAAGGCAATCCAGGTGCCTGGGGACACACAAATGGCTGTAGGAGGCTTGCTGAATAATCTTTTTAGAAAGGGCTTGCAATTTAATCTGATAATTATCCAAACTGTTTTGTGTTCACTTGTTTGAACAGAGGAGGTAATGTAGAGACTCTACAGAGTTGTATGGTGTGAGCAGACTTTTTATATCGGGAAACTGCATCTTTCCTGATCTGTCTATGTGATAAGCTTTGGAGAAGAACCACCCCAATGGAGATTCAAATGAACAGTAGCTGCTCAATGAGCAGACAAATAACCAAGGGAAGTATGGAGGCTTGTCACAGTAGGGGAAATAGAGATTTGAAGGAAATATTAGATGCTCTGATGTTTGGGATCAAAGGAAATTGAGAAAATCTTTCACACCTGAACATCATGTTGTTAGAATTCCAAACAGCTCACACTGTTTCATTGTTTTAAATCCTCCTCTGCATTCCCTGAAGAAGTTCCAAGCAGCTGGGCCAAATGCATACCCAGTGTTGTTGTTGGATTTTCTTTTTCACCTCAGATATAGTGGCTGCTTGTAAAAATTGGGTTTCTGGGAATAATGGATTTCTGTGAATAAGGGAATATCTCAACAACTTCACAAGGCAGTGTGTGTACATATGCACAGGGAAAGGGAAGAGGTGAGGGATCACAGGATCTATGAACCCATGAATAATATTTACTCAGAGAATAAATTATTGCAATTCAGTTTTCAAATGTTCAGTAGTTATGTTTGCAGGAATTCATCTCAATATTCATTGCAGTGTGATTATTTGGAGAAAGACCTGTCCATTGAACTGTCAGTCCTTCATTTCTCCCCAAAATGTTGCTATCCTGGTTTCATTCCCACTCAAGTATCAGCTAAGATGATAACCAAGCAAAAGGGACAAGGGAGCAAAATAGACAAGAGCAATATTATGTAGAGAGGAATGGGCTGGTATGCAGAAGTTTGGTTCCTAAGGGCATGGAATTCTCTGTCTCCTCTAGAAGAATTCAGCTTTTTCCTTGCTGAGGGCCTGTTTTTGGGCCTAAAGCTTCTAGGTTATCCATGAATGCCTTGGCTCTCTACCAGTGTCTAGCCCTAGCACAAGGGTCATAAGTGGTCTCTGGTGAGTGGGATGGCATTGGAGAGGTGGGGAATAAAGCAACACAGACTCAGTGATCTGAAGCTAAGTTCTGTTCTAACTTTACTTTTTCCACACACAATTTTTATATGTTAACTTATAGCTTGAGTACAATATCTTGAGGCCACACAAAAGGAAACGGACACAAACTACAAGACTATAGGCAAAATGTTGTAGCAGATAAAATATTATCAACTCTTTATAATGTTTTTAAGTATTCTTCTATATAATCTTTAACTAGTTCTACTTTCATTATTACTGGGGTAATCATGCACAGAAGCCATTTCTATGAACAACATATAAGTTTACACAATGTGATTAATAACTAGATTAACAGGAACAATAGGGAGTTTATTTCTGAGCTTTCTCTGGATCATTGAATAACTGACCTGCTTTAGGCCAATTAGAAGTGGTACACCTCCTACTTTTGCCCAGTAAGCATTAGCCAGTCTTGCCAAGAAAGCTCTTCAGAGCAAATAAGCAAACAAGAGGATCTCACATATTTTAAATATTCTAAAAAGGGGAGCTGAGCTTTCCATGTACATTTTTCATTATAATATATTTAATGCCAATCAAGGTGTATTCTGCCAGTGGGAGATTAATGGGGTCTAAATCTAAGGGACCAGAAGCTGGTTTCCTAGGATGATACCATATTTTCCATTAACTAAATAAGCATTACTAAATTATGTCTGAATTGTTGGGACTTTTTCTAGCATTAACAACTTTGTTTGTGACTTGTTTGTCTGTTAAGATGGGAATAACGTGTTTTTCGGCCCTAGGTCATCTGGGAGAAGTCACCATCTGTGGTACCATTTAGGATAAGTTGTTGGAAATGAGCATAGCATTTTTTCAGGTTATACTTTTATCACTCCAGAACAAGGGCCTTTCTTAGTTATATCCAGTATGATTAGCTGTTTTATTCTTGTGTTATAAATCCCATAAGACCATAGAATTCCCAGAAATCCAGTATAATATTATTCCAAACATAGGCAAATTAAACAAGACCATAGGAAACAGTGGCCCCAATTCCCAGGAAGATGAAATCTTGCAAACATCTTTATTACTCAGTGGAATCCTTGTCAAGCACTGAGGGGAATTGAAGAGGGTGCAGCAGCTCTCATTCTAGCTGTTCAGCACAAAGTGCCTGCAGTCACAGATAGGCCATATAAGAGCAGAGTTTTGTCACATTTGCCATGGCAACCAGAACATCTTCTTGTCTTCCCTACTGTGGAGGAACCTACAAGAGAAATTTTGGCCCAGCTGTGCTTGAAGGAGGGAAAGAAACAGGCAAGTCCCAGGGGTCTTTTGCTTGCCATATTAGTGATGCTAGCTTAGGACAGGAGAGGAGGGGTCAGCATGTGTTGTGGTATGGCAGAGGCATTTGAGTCATCTGAGTCCCTTGGAGATAAGAATCCTGCTGAAGCCATTCAGGCTGCCATACTTCCATTTTCACAAGGGGTAATGTGCAAACTTGTCTACAGAAAGCATCAAAATTTAATGGGCCCAGCTCCAGGAATTTGGTCACCTCCAGATATAATGTACCAGGGGAGATGCAGGATATTTGAGGACATGAGGTCACAAACCCTAGCATAGACTATAGAATCATGGATCCACCAAGACACTCATCCTGTTCTGCACAGTCTTGGTGCACTGCTTCATCAGGAAAATGGCCTAGGGCCTTAGGAGTGGATCCCAATTATGGTCAATGACTTGATAGCAGAGGTGTATTCAGGTTAGCTTGGTAGGTTAGGTGAAGTTTGAAATGGAAAACATCACACCAATTCTGGTGTGATGCCAATCATTTCCATGAATGCCCGAACAGGAGACAGGCATAACCTGGGATTAAGTACTCATAAGTAGAAATGAGGAGCTGGCAAGATCCCCAAGGTCAAGTGGTGGCATTTAGTCACTCATCATTTATGAAGGAGGTTAACTAGTGGTTGGCAGTGGAAGGGAGACATTGCATATGAACTCCACTGGCCAGGAATCACCACCTCAGCTGTTGCCTTACGATTACTGTGCACTCAGAAATTGTCTTGCTATGATTATTCAGGGCATCTTCCACTCACACATTGATGCAGGAACAACTTCAGAATGTGTTCTCTCATAAGGAGTCATTCTCTTGACCAGCCTAATGCCTGTCTGAGGAAAGGCCCTCTGGCACATTTCCATGGACTCCTTAACCAGCAGCTGGTAGATGCAGACTACAGTTCGGTGCCACAAATCCTGGAACAAGGATACAGCAAGCTGAGAAAAAGATGGATGAAACAATAGCCTGATGAGCAAAATATAAACCTGCACCTCTAATGACAGAGTGAATTCAGGTTTTACATAACCCCTATGGCTCATGAATAACATCAGTGGAAGTTATTTTAATATTAAGCACCAATTCATACAAGTCTTGAATAAATAATAATTTTAAAATGACAAATTACAGAAAACTGAGTAAATCAAGTACCACATGTAGCTGGGTTCTATCTACATCTCTCCGTTTTCTAGTTGTTATTAGAGATGTGTTGGAATATGCTGAGGGGTAAAAGTTCACATCTGTTACAGA
>JAJEJO010020013.1:0-12556 GCA_020662805.1 Glaucomys volans | reverse complement strand
TGTGTGTGTGTGTGTGTGTGTGTGTGTGTGTGTGTGTGTGTGTGGTTATTAATGGTGTCTGGTGCATGCTGCCCTCACACTCTGCCTCCGAGCTGTAACCCCAGCCCTGGGAGCCCTTTCTTAAAATGAAATCTTATGGAGGGACCCAGTGTTTGTAAGCAATAGCAAAACATTTTCTGGGGACAGTTTCAGACTCTCTCCAGCTAGCCACCCTTGAAGAGATGGAGAGATGGAGACTTTGAGGGCAGAAGGTGCCCTGGAGATATAAATTGGGGACAGAAGCTAGAATTCCAGGCTCCCTTTTTGCTTGTTCATAAGACTAGTGGAGAAATGGAGTCAGTGGGTTCTATATTGTATCAGGCCTGGACCAGGGAAGCAGGTATCCAGGACACACAGCTGTCCCAGTGCCCTGAGTTCCCCGCATCTGCCCCTGCAGCTACAACACAGAAAACTTCATCTACCTGGCGGAATTCCCCTCAACGTCAACCATCAAGTACCTGGTCAATTCGTTCCAAGGGGATGTTGTTATTGTCACCGAGACTGAGGAGGTGGGCTTCCCTGCCCCTCTCCTGTTGCCTCTCTGCCCACCCCCAAACCCTCCACCCTCTGGTAACCTTGGAAAGGACACAAGAAACTCCATTTAAGCTGGGCGCGGTGGTGCACGCCTGTAATCCAAGCGACTTGGGAGGCTGAGGCAGGAGGATCGCAGTCAGCCTCAGCAATTTAGTGAGGCCCTAAGCAACTCAGTGAGACCCTGTATCTAAATAAAATACAAAATAGGGCTGGGGATGTGGCTCAGTGGCCGTGTCCCTGAGTTCAATCCCTGGTTCAAAAAAAAAAAGAAGTTCCATTTATAACTGAGAATCCTGGAACTTACACACGTTTGTAGTTTTGGGTGCTGGGACTGAACCCAGGGCCTCACGTGCGTGGCCAGTGCTCTCGGGCTGAGCCACATCTCCAGCCATAGAACCCTGGAATTTAGACGAGGAACCTTTCCAAAGTCACATAGCAGAGTGAACGACCTGGGCAGTAATCTCACTTCCAGGGAGGCCACTGTCATTCCACTGCGTGGTAGTTCTTTCCATAAATATTAAGCACTTATTGTAGGCCTTGACCTAGTGTTAGGGACACAGTGGTGACAAGGTCAGTCCTGGGCCCTATCCTCACAGGATCATTGTTCACTTGGAAATACAGACCTGTTCCCTGACAGCGACAGCTCAGTGTGGTTAGGACGGCAAGGGGAGAAATCGCACCTAGAGAACCTGACTTAATCTGGCTGTGTGCGAACCAGGGAGGGCTTCCTGGAGGGGGAGATCCCACAGACTAAAGGGGGTTCCCCTGGCTGAAGCTTAGGAAGGGGAGGTCTAGAATCGGATGTGTGGCGAGCAGCATCCATCAGTGTAGAATGGGAAACAGGTCCAGGGACTGGTGAGACCCCGGAAGCTTCCAAGAGTGAGGAGGGAGAAGTCTGAGTCCTGGGAACCCTTCCTCAAGGGGTGTGTTAGGAATGCTTCAGTCATAAGTCAAAGAAACTCCAGTGGCTAGAACAGTGACAAAGGCGATGATGGCAGGGCAGGGGGCTGGAGCCAGCCATCTCTCTTTGGCCTCCAAAAGTAGAGAGATGGCACTACAGAGAAGTACTGTGGGCTCCTCTAGTGCCCTCCCCAGGAGGTGACTCCGGCCTCACTTCTCACACACTGGACCGAGGGAGAGGTTGGGCAGGAGGTCCCCGTGGCCTGCACACACACCTGGCTGCTGGATCCTCAGATCTGGTACCTTCTGGAGGGCACCTACCACCTGAGCAAGCTGTTCCCGTCCCAAGGCTGGGACATGTACGTCAGCCTGCAGGTGATGAAGCAGTCCTCATTCTATGCCTCCAAGGAGACCATGGTGACCATCTTCTATGAAGAGGACAGGCTGTACCAGGTGCCAAGCAGGCCTTTTTGCGGGGTGCACAGGGGGTAGCGCAGGGGGGCTGACGCCGTTCACTTGGCCACTCTCTCTGCAGCTGGTTTACCTTACACAAAAGAAGGGGGGCCGCCTGGTCAAGAGGCAGGTGCCAGTGGAGAAGGTGCTGTTGTACCAGCAGCTGGCCCAGTACCACGTGGAGACAGAAGGGTGAGCAGATCTGGACCACACAGCTGGCTGACAGCTCCCAGCCCAGGGGTGGGACTGAAGCCATCCCAGGGATGACCCTGGGCTGGGATGGGGGAGCTCTGCACCTGGATGCTCAAAGGAGGAACAGGACCCAGGCTGGGGGGAGGTGCATCAGGAAGGATTCAGAAGGTGCATGAGCTGTGACCGGAAGGCTGAGGTGGAGAAGGGTGTTCTATGGGAGTGGGGTGGGGGACAACCATGCAAAGGCCTGAGGAGGAAAGGAGTTTGGGTGTTCAAGCACGGAGAGAAAGTACTGGCCGGAAGGAACACAGTAGTGATGTAGGAAGGGTGGGGACAAGATGAGCCTGGTGTTCATAAGAACCTGGACTTCATCTTGAGGGTCTTGGGGAGCCATGGATGGGACTAAATGGTGAGATAGAGATACAGAGCCAGATTTTACCACGTGTAGAATGATCCTTCTGGTCACCTGCAGAGGGTGAGTCGGAAGAACCCAGGGAGACAGCTGAAGATGGGAGTGGGGGTGGGGGAAAGATGTGGCTGGGGTTGAGGAAGGAATGAGAGTGGAATAAACAGAAGGTCAAGTCAACAAGCAAGTGGGACTAACCATAAAGAACCATAGAGGGGAGGGGGCTCTGGTCTAGGTATGAAGGGACCACCAAGGGTCCAGAGGCCTCTGTGTACTGAAGAGGAGAGGAACTGAAGCCGAACAGGTCAGGGCTGGATTAGATCTGGGGAGGCTCCTGGTGCACGAAGCTTGGAAGTCAGCTGTCCCCCACCACCCCCACTGCTGCCCAGGAAATTCCCGACGCTCAGCTTCACCAACTTCTGCCCCTTCGAGGTGATGCGCCTGGGGAACCTGCCTAACCCACAGGCCTACACGCGCCAGGAGCGCTACCTGGCTCGGCCCCCGATGATCTTGAATCCCTCGGGCTTCCACACCGAGAATTCGCTCGCGGTCTATCAGGGTCTTGTCTACTACCTGCTCTGGCTGCACTCCAAGTACGACAAGGTGGGCCCCTTGCAGGGCGCTGAGATCCCACCCAGGGGGAACTGGCCTAGAGAGCAGACCTGTGCAACGGAGCGGTCCGATTGGTGTCTGAGGTTCAAGGACTGAGCTGGGAGGCCTGGAGGCGGTCTGAGGTTCAAGGCCTGAAGATCCTTGCAGGGTGGTTTTGGGATTGCGGCGGTTGAATTGAAACCAGATCTGGGGACTAGGGTACATACCTTCTGCTTGGGGTTATGGGCTGGAACCGAGACTGGGAAGGAGTCCGCGGCTGCCGCTTGACTGGGGGTGGTCCCTGTTCCCTCCCCTTCACGGTGTCCCACGGTCCCTGCAGCCTTACGCGGACCCCGTGCACGATCCCACCTGGCGCTGGTGGAAAAACAAGAAACAGGACAAGGTAAGTGCAGAGAGTTGGGAGTGGGAGAGGGGCAGCGCTCAGACACCCCTGACCAGCCCCCTGCCCTGCGCTAATTTCGCGGGGCGCATCCCGTCGGTCCGCCAGGATTACTACTTTTACCTGGCGAGCAACTGGCTGAGCGCGGGTGGCGTGCACATCGACATGGGCAGTTACGAAAAGGTCTACGACCTCAAGGCCTACTACGGGCTGCCCGAGCGCATTTTCCTGGACAAGGGCGGCGAATACCACTTCACCATCTTCCTGACCGCGCGCGGGCACTCCTTCGAGATGGGCACTGCAGTCGGTCTGTGAGCCCGCCCAAAGTGAAGGCCAAGGGGCGGGGCGAGGGCTGCCCCAGTGTGTTGCTGGGACCCCGGCACCATCCGAGGGGCTGGGCCTGAACCCCTCCCTTTGTCCCCGGCAGGCAGTGTTTTCAGGGTGCGGAGCAGGGTGTCGGTGGGCGTGGTGGTGGCTGACCCCGACTGCACGGAATCCTTGGTGAAGCAGAAGGTTCTTGTTAAACGCAACTCGGTGCTATTCTTGGTGAGGCCTGGAGAGGAGCTGGGGTACAAAGGTGGGCGCGAAGTTACTGGGGCAGCGCTGGCTTTTTTTTAATTGCATAGGAAACCGAGCCCCATTATCATTCTTCTAGTAGTTTCCACCCACCCAGCTGGAGGGTGTTCGAACGTCTCTGGATCCTTGGGCAGGCCTGGATATCCTTTATTTCTGCCTGTTCCTTTTCCTCCACCCCAGGTTACTCTCAGGGATAAAAGCTTTTGCTATGACCAGGGCATTAGTGGACATCACCTCATGACGACTTCCCTGATAGTCAAGGTGGGCTCCAAGCTTGGAAGGGAGGGAGGGGACATGGGATGATGGGAATGACTGGGCGCATGGGTTCCACCATCATCACCTGCTCTTACCCACAGGTGGTGGGTTCTACCGGGTTCTGCTTCCAGAACACACACGTTGGGCCCCGCTTGCAAGTATTGGAGTTAGGGGTGCTGGGCTCGGTGGTGGGAGGGAAGGGGCTGGACCTGGTTTCAACAGGGCTGATTCCCAGTGCTCATCCTAGAATCCCATGAATGCACTTGTAATTCCATCCTCTCATTTGTTTCCTTCATTCATACACCCACCATACCCTCCTTTCCTCCATCCACGTTTCAGAAAGTGAAAGGCTGTGTGTTCTTTCAGATACTTTTCTGCAAGGAGAAAGAAAGCCCAGAGACAGGGCTTCTTTTTCCACTTGGCACCAAGATCACAGTGACCAGCTTGGCTTTTTTTTCACACACACCTCTTCATTTGCTTGCTCACATGTTCTGTGTTGATGCCTTTGGGTTCTTGGTTATTCACTAGTTTGCACACACAGTATTCCCTTTGTACACAGGCAAACGCTGAGGCTCAAAGTGGTGCAGACATCTACTCAGTAACCCAGGGAGGCTGTAAAAGAGCAGCTGGCCCAGAATTCTTGCTCTCCCTGACTTCCTTGCCCACTCACAAGCAGACAGACTCTGGGGCTCCTCCCTCCTGACTTGGAATGACCCTGGAAGTAAAAGTCCACTGGTGACAGCCCCCAGACCCTTGGATTACTTGAGATTTCATGTGATAAGCTAAAGGAGCAAATGTGGCAGAATCTGGGTGGATGAGGAGGGAGATGGAGAAAGATGAGGTCAGATCGGCAATAGGGGTCCAATTGTATGGACCCTGGGGGATGAGATGGCTCTACAAGGAGGACTCTGAGCAGAGGAGGGACTCAGGTCTTCACAGGGCCCATCAGGTTGCATGCCATGTTAGGGACAGATGGAGGAGGGGAAGACAAACAGGGAGACCAGGGAAGGAAACAGGTTGGACAAAACAAGGATGAGGGCAAAGGAGTTGAAGATTTAGAGGAGACAATGGGTGGGTTCTGGATCTTTTTGATTTCTTTGTTGTGATTTGGGATGGAACCCGGGGTCTCACGCAGCCTGAACAGCTGGAAGGGACAGAGGTGCTATTTTCCAAGATGTTTTCTGGACAGACTGAATCTCAGATGTGTGTTGAAGGGGCGGTGTGCTCCCTGCCCCCGCTTCCCTATCTGGCTGTCCCCAGCACGAGGTTTTTTTCCTTCTGCTCAGGGCAGCATGATGGTGCCAGTGTTTATCGGCTGTCCCCCAGGCAAGCGCCTGGCTTTCGACATCACCTACACGCTGAAGTACATGCGCCGGCAGAACAAACACTACTTCGATTGCATTCACCAGGACCCCGAGATGCCCTGCTTTCTCTTCCGTGACAGTGTGTCTGGTCCCTTCTTCCCACAGTTCACTGCCCCCTCACTTCCAGGGCTCTGCCCTGCCCCGCCTTCTTTCCCTCCAGTTGACCTCCCCGCGGTCCACCAACCCCCCGCCCTCCTCTGAGCTGCCCCTCCTCCCCCGCCCCTGGTCCCCCACCGTCTCTCCTGCCGCCCCTCTTGGCCCTCCATCCACTCCTCGGACCAAGCTAATTTCTTTTCTTCCTTGTCTGACGCCTCTGACTCCACAGTGTTCTACCCCTTCTTCTTGATTCAAGATTTGGTAACGGGAGACTCTGGCAGTTTTAAGGGCAGGTAAAAGTGAGACCGGCCTACGGCGGGGGGATCTGGAGGTGGGCGGTGGAGGGGGCGCAATACCCTCGACCCCAGGCTGGTCCAGACGCACCTCTGCTCTCGGCAGCTATGTGCTGAAGGTAGTGGGAGGCGGGCCCTCGCTGGACAGGGTCGTCGACTACAACGAAGAGGAAATCTACCGCTACAACAGTCCCCTCGACAAGTAATCCCTGTGGGGCCCGCCCACAATCTGTGGTCCTTCCCCTGCAGCCCAAGCAGCCTAGCGGACTTCACCCTTGCTGCAAACCCCACCCACCTCTGACTCCCCGGTCCCGCCCACAGGGCTAAGCCCCACCCAGACCCCGCCCCCGCGCACAGGGTTGGTCTCTGCACTGATAGAGGCGGTGCTTTGCTCCGGCTGAAATAAAGCGGTCCTGCACAGGACGGATAGCAGAATCTGGACCACAAAGACCGCAAAGACTACCCAGGATATGGCCTTCCACATCATGTCTTATCAAAGCTCGGGCATTGAGTGAGTGCGCACGGGCCCGTGACCCCCACCCGCACATCAGGCCTGCCTCTGAGAGGTCTCTAGAGCCTGCAGCCGGCTGACTGCCTTTGTTTTCCTCAAGGGAGGTGGGGGCGCTGATCTGCGTGGAGTGGGACCCTCTATCTGGAATGCTGGGCCCTCCTGCTCTTTCTTCAGTCCTTAGATCAGATGCCCTTTCAAAAAGCAGGACTCCCACTGTTTCAGGTTGGAACAGTTTTCTCTTGGCCCCCATTAACTCCCCACCAATGGCCCCCTGCCTATGCCTCCCCACCCCATCCCTAAGCCCCTGCTGTGCCTCCCCATTCTGGCCCTGACTACTGTGAGCTGCAACTGTCTGGTGGGGTCTGTCTCCCTTTATAGGACCAGATGCTAAATATAGACTCAACATAGTATTTTCTGAATGAAAGAATGAACAAATGAATAATTCATGTAGGCATTCATTGACAGTTAAAGGGAGGTATTAATGAATGAATCAAACAATGAGGGAACAAATTAGCATATAGGGGTCAATAACTACTGTAGAGGCAGTGAAATGCAGGAATGTGCTTCCATGAGTAATGGAAGTCAAAGAATGAACACTCCATAGAGTTGTACCTGTCAGTGTTGAGCCCATTTATTGAATAATGAATAAGGAGAACACGTGACCAAAGGTGTGGCTGTGTAACTAGGGAGTGTTGACACCATACTTGTGGATGAAGAAGTGAAGGCAGCAAGAGGTGAATGAAGAGATGGCATGCCACAGGTACACGATCCAGAGTCCAGGCAAATGCACAGTAACAGGAGACTTGAAGGCAGGAGGAGAGGAATGAATGAACTAGCAGCCTGCCGCCTGGTGGGCAGCTCTTCTGGATGAACGGCTAAAGGAGTTGAGAGAAAGTCAGAGGCTGCACTGGGCAAGCTCACCCAGCCTGTGTGCAGTGTAGGAAGGAATCAGGGTGTGGCACCCATGGTTGGTAGCACAAGTGCTTGAATTTGGGCTCACAGGTGGCTGTGTTTGGAGAACTCCCCGTGTTATGACATGACCCCCCAAGGCATCATGCCCCCAGAATTCTACTTCAAGGTGCTGGTGAGCAATAGGTGAGTCCGCCATGTGTGGTCAGATGGGGGTTGAGGGTGTCCTGTGGGGTGCTTGATTGCTTCCCCAATGTTGGATTCCATCCTCTACCAGAGATGTGGACAACAGCACCTACTGCGACTACCAGCTCATCTTCTTGCTGCACATCCACGGACTCCCACTGAGTGCCAATCGGGCCCTCTTCCTTGTCATTGTGAGTGGTGATCTGGGACCTGCCCCACCTGTCAGGCAGGAGGTCTGGTGCACTGGCTGCACACCCAAGCCTACTGTATGGGCCCTGCAGGTTTCAACTAGTGTGCTCGTGGGCCTGGTGATCCTCTACATCATTTTCTGCCTCCTGTGGCCCTATGTGGTGAAGGCCTGCAATCATCTCCGCTGGAGGATCAATAACATCATTGCCTCGGAATCCTACTACACCTACGCCACTTCTTCCAGAGCTTTTAGCGTGTCATCTCAGTCAAGTTTGGAGGCCATGTCCAAGGTCCTCTCCCAAGTTGATGCCAAGGTGGAAGACCAAGAGAACAAACCTGAATTGGCACCAGAAGAGGAGAAGAAACCAGAGACCTGAGCCTACTACCCACCCAACCCTCAGCCTCCCTTAGCTCTCTTTAGAAACACAGTCTGTTACCACCCCATGTCTTTGTTTCAGTTTTCCTTGAATGTTCACTTCTTTTTCAGACTCAAATAAAGCCTCATTTCGGGACCATCCTTGAATCCTTATGTGGGTTCATGTTTAGTTGATTTGTTTCAGTGTAGTTGCACAGATTGCTAAAATATCAAAATTCAGCACTGGGTATGGTTGTGCATGCCTGTAATCCCAGCTACTCAGGAGGCGGAGGCAGGAAGATACTATGAGGCCAACCTCAGTAATTTAGGGGAGACCCTGTCTCAAAACAAAAACAAAAGGCAAAATCTGTCTCTAGCAAATAGCTGCTTCACTGTGAGCCCATCATGTTCCAGGAAAACCCACGGTAAAAGAATCAGCTATCATAAGTGAATTGTGCCATGAGACTAAAGAAAGAAGCAGACAGATCCAGGATTGTATAGAATGAAATTTATTTGGGACTCATTGAAACAAGCATGTTTAAGAGCAGCAGTAAGACTCAGTGGGTCAGAGAGAGAGAGAGAGAGAGAGAGAGAGAGAGAGAGAGAGAGCGCTTATGTAGTGGTTGGGATAGAAGTGGCTTTCATCCAAGCCAGAATATACCTGGTTTATCTCAAGTTAACATCCAAGATGTCAGGCACATTTCAGATGCTGATGTTGGGATCCAGTTGTAAAACTCCACACACCCCTCCAGTGATTTTTTTGTTTGTTTGTTTTTGGTTTTTTTGGAACCAGGGATTGAACTCAGGGACACTCGGCCACTGAGCCACATCCCCAGCCCTATTTTGTATTTTATTTAGAGACAGGGTCTCACTGAGTTGCTTAGGGCCTCGCTAAGTTGCTGAGGCTGGCTTTGAACTCGAGATCCCCCTGACTCAGCCTCCCAAGTCACTTGGATTACAGGCGTGCGCCACCCCTCCCGGCTTCCAGTGATTTTGTTTATTTGAAATGTGCTGGGAAACTATTCTGGGAAAACAGGTCTGAGTTCCTCAGGGGCAATCATGACTCAAGATGACTGCAGTTAGGTCAGATGGATCCCTCTGCTGTCAGTTCCACCCTTCTCCAGAGTGCGCCAGGCCTCCCTGTTACCCAGCAGGGTCCTCCACGACCAAGGCCCATTGCTGTGGATTATAGTCTGTTCTGATTGGTTAAATATTTCAAATGCCAACATCTTCTGGCTTAAGAAGAGAACTCTAAGAGGTTACGATTTTTATTTTAGTTGCAAGTAGTAAAAATTTCACTCAGTCTACATAGACATGATAACATATGGATTCCTCCATTCCCCACCAGCTTTGGTACTGGGGATTGACTGAGCTACACCTGTAGCCCTTTTTATTTAATTTTCAGACAAAGTCTGGTCTCAAATTTGGCCTGGTCTCAAATTTGTGATCCTCCTGCCTCAGCTTCCCTCCCCAGTCACTGAGTTTACAGGTTTGTGTCACCATGCCCAACGAGTTTTATTAACGTAAGCTGCAGATACGGTTTGAATCAGATGTTCTCAATAACTGCAGGATCCTGGCTTCATTTCTCAGTAGCTTTCCCTGTTCTGCTCTCTTCTGAGTGTGGGTCTCTGACCTCAAGGCAACCATCTTCATCTACTAAGGCTGCACATCCACATGTCCTATTGTTCAAAGAAGGGCCTGAGAGTCGACATTGTCAGATAAAGAGTTCTGTCAGTCACTCTGATTGGATGAGTTTGGGTCACAAGAGTAACACCTTACCAATCACACTGCCAGAGGGATGGGGACAATGATTGGTTTAAGCCAATCAGATCCCACTTCCACCTTAATTTTTTGGTCATGTGTCCAGGAGGGCAGTTCTAAGGAAACTGCTTTCAGGGAGAGAGAAGAATGGACCTGAAAAAAGGGAAGTTGCTTCCATCCAGTAGTCTCAATCCAGTCCATCTCCAGGGATTCATTTTTTACTTTTAATTTTTTTTTTTTTTGTATACTGGGTATTGAACCCAGGGATGCTTTGCACTGATCTACATCCCCAGCCCCTTTTATTCTTTATTTTGAGACAGGGTCTTGCTAAGTTGCTGACGCTGGCTTTGAACTTACAATCCTCTTGCTTCAATCTCCTGAGTCCCTGAGATTACAGGAGTGCACCACCACACATGGCTCCTTGTTTAAAATATTTTAAATGCCACAATTTATTTTACATAGTCATTCATACAACAAATATTTATTGACTGTGTGCTAATATATGCCAAACGGAGAGAGGAATTCAGCAGTGGAGAAAACTGATAAAGGTCTCTGCCCTCATGGAGGCAATATGGAGAATTTTGAGTACCTTTTGAGAAAAAGTGATGTGGAATAGGCAGGTGTAGTATCTATGCAGCAAAGGAGGAAGTAATATTCGGTATGAAAACCAGAAAATTGTCTGCTTCTACATGGCATGTAAAGCCATAGGACTGGATATTCTTTGTAAATAATTTGTGCTTATTTGTATAAATTTGTAGAAAAATGCGCATGGATGCACTGAGAAACTAGAGACCTAAGTTCAAATTCCAGCTACTAGAGCTTTGGAAGGTTACCCAGACTCTCCATATCTCTATAAAATGAGATATCCCTATTATTTATATATGGTATATATTTACGCAAGTATATAAAAAGATGTATATGTTTATATCTCTATAATTTAGAGAATAACAGTTGTCCAAATGGCTCCACATCGCCACCTCTTGGCTTATAAAGGCTACCTTTAAGATGGAACCTCCAGAGAAGAACGTAGAACCGCCAGCGCATAGGGTGAAGCCGGGAAAGCCATATTGACTACTGGAGTGGGAGGAGGGCGTTGAGACGTTAGGGCCAGACGACAGGGCCAGACGACTTCCGGTCACTAGTTTGAGTGACAGCAGAGGCGGAGCTCCAACTGATATGTTCATTAAGGGCAGGGTTTCCAGGACATCGCCCAGACAGCAACCGCACGCCACCCGCGGCGGGCAGAGGCCGGCAGTCGTAGCTCCGCCCCCGTCCTTGGGCTCCACCTCCCGACCCCACTTCCGCCGGGCCAGCGTCTGTAGGCGTCGCTGCCGTAAACTAGGCCGGCGGTTTGCCGCATCACGGAAGATGGCGGCCACGACGGTGAACGGAACGACCGGCGTCTCGAGCTCCGGGTCTGCTGCGGCCCCGGGCGCAGTCCTACAGGCCGCGGCCGGCATGTACGAGCAACTCAAGGGCGAGTGGAACCGGAAAAGCCCCAATCTTAGCAAGTGCGGAGAAGAGCTGGGCCGCCTCAAGGTAGGGGTTGGCGGGCCCAGAAAGCCAGGTGCTTAAGGGGTTGCTATGAGGGGTCTGGTCCCAGCCAAGGTCCGGGCCACCAGAGAGGCTTCGGTGCCGACGGAAACAGGGCGGGCCTGGCGATCGACCAAAGATTCGGAACAGCCGACTTGCGAACTCGGAAGGGTCAAGAAACAAGAGAGAGCAGGAACCGTCCAAGTGCGGCCCCGGGGGCAAGGATGGGGAGGGAGTGATGGGGAGACCGGTTATGGCAGAACCACGCCAGGGCTTCAAATCTTGCCGCTCGGAAGCCAGCTGATCAGAGGGGCAGGGTGCGGTATCGGGTTTTTCCGATGGCGAGTTCCAGACAACACTAAATGGGGAATGAGGACTGCTAAAGAAAGTCTGGGATGATGGGGTGTGTAGGGATGTATAGTTGAGACCTGGCTAGGCGAGGGTCTGAGAAATCTGAGGTTAAGGGAGCATCTGTGTGGAAACTGTCGCCAATCGGGTTGTGCCGGCAGGACTGAACCTAGAAGAAAAAGACTCTGGGGTTCAAGGTGCTTCAGACCAGGTGTGTTTGGGAAAGATATAAACATCGTATGCTGGGCCAGGTTACTGAGTCTAATAAGGAATGGTGTATAGGCTGGATTTGGGGGGAGGTTAGTGCTCTTTCGTACCTATAGATTTTGGGGGTATCCCAGCTGCCCCTTCCCAAAGAGTGTGGGGAAAAATCTCCCAAGAACAGAAGGTGTTGGTGTCCCTGTGACCTCATTGGATCAGGCACTGGAGTGTTTCCTGTTTCTCCAGTGGGGCTATTAGGATATATGATATGAGATGATCCTAATGAGTGCTTGCTTGTGTTCAGGTTCTATTCTGAGTGCTTTATGAGGACTGGCTCCTTGTAGTACTCATAACAGTTTTATGAGTCAGGGATAATGGTTAGTTTCATTTTCCAGGTAGGAAAAAACAAACCCCAGAGAGAGTAAGTAACGTGTGTGTGTGTGTGTGTGTGTGTGTGTGTGTGT